>PVJS01005694.1:0-63083 GCA_004027185.1 Glis glis | reverse complement strand
GACCCATTTTGGATCCAAATATTCAGTGTCTGTTGGCACCTATGTATCCTAGGATTGAATCCAAATTTGGTTTGGAATTGGGGCTTCCCCTGAAATCTGAAGACATCTCCAGCAGAAAACCATCCTATGCTTATGTCACATCACAACATTTTGAGTTTGTCTAAGTCACTGAAGGGTAACAGCTGGGACTTAAGTAAACAGAAGAAATGGAGTAGGAACCAAATGTGTTATCAGATGTCTGGGGACACAAGGATGTCTTAGGACGTAGAGAGTGGAGGGTTCACCATGAAGTTACTTTGAGAACATCAGTGGGAAGGGAAACACATTTCTCCCACCTTTTTCTTATAGATAAAAGAAAATTCCACAAATTGAAAAGACCCTTGGAGGAAGGATATACTTCTCCATGAGGAAGAGATGTGGTTTGGTATCTGAAAACACAAGTTATTTCTTTCTAATTCCTAACTCTGGGACTTGGAGGCTCTGTGATCTTCAGCAAGAGCCACCATCTTCCACCTTCTATTTAGACCATTGTGGTCACAAGCAACAGAAACCAGCTCAATGTGGCTCAGGCAAAAGGGAGAATTTGTTGGGCCTTTCAACCTCCCACCAGGGCAAAGACCACTGGGCCCAAGAACTCAAACATCATATCTCTCTTTCTCCCTCTAATTTCTACTTCTCTGCATATCTTGGCTTTTGCTTATTTGTTTGTTTGTTTTGCTCTTAGACTGACATTCTTGAGAAGCTGGAATGGTGGCTACTGGAGCCCCTAGGGTCTCTTCTCCCTATCTTCACTGACAGAGAGGAAGAGATTCTGTCTTTAGATCCCAGAGGAGAGCTCTGTTCATCTTAGGGTGGGCCACATGCCTACCTCTGAGTAAGTCACTCCCAGTCATGCCCTGCAGAGGCAAGGTGTTTCAGGAAGGTAACAGCTTACCTTTGAGCCACCTGTTGGAGGCTGGTAGGAAGAAAGGAGACATGCTCCCCATCTTCAGGGGAGCATCTCAGAATAAGTAAAAAGTGTTTGGGCAGATAAAATGATAAATATGCATGCAGAGTATTTTATCACAAGGATACTCTGAGGCTTGAGTTGGTTAGAGGATGTGAAAGTGCTATACAAACGTCACCTTCCCAAGGTCATTGCTATGATAGATGCTTGTCAATTAGTACATGATTCAGCAGCAGTGGTGATGGCCTTTCCTCCAGAGATAAAGGAACTGGAAGCCAGTGAGTGATATGAGGCCAATCTAATAGGTCAATGTCTCTGAGCCTTTGGCCAGCCCAAGGCCAAAAGACACAAATTCACTAGCATACTTTTTATTTTGCTTGAATCACTTAATCAGAACCATAGTGATAGAAAATTAAAAATTTTATAGCATTAAGCTGATACCTGCATAAGAGATGAAAAGAACACAGAGATGAGGAGGTGAGTTATAGTGGACCAGACCCTCTGTAGTCCTGTTTTTGAACAGCTTCCTCTGTGAATGATATTTGAAAGATATTATCCTCCTCCTCTTCTTCTTTTTCTTTTAGAGGGGCTCTGGCTGAGTTGCCCAGGCTGGCCTTGAACTCATGATTCTCATGATTTCTGCCTATCTGAGCCTCCTGAATAGCTGAGGCTATTATAAACTTGAGCTGTCCCGAACATCTTGAAACATATTTAGATCCACCTAAAAGAAAAGATTTATTTTCGGTGGATTTGAAAGCATAGTTTCCATCAAAACAATAGAATAGAATTATGCAGATGATCAGAAAAGAAAAATAAAAGACTGTTAATAAGCCCAACGCTGTTCCTGGGTGCATTGAGAGGCTAGCTGTTGCATAGTAACTTACTTTCAGGTCCAACGCGTTTATTCTTTAATTAGTCAATCCTATTTCTTGATCAGCTCATTTGGTCCAGTAAAGATCCTCAAACAATGGCTACCACAAAAGCCACATGACTGTCCCCACTGGTTCTTCAAGAGTGAGAGCAAAGAAAACACCAGAGAGGGAGGGATCTAAAATGAGTCCCGGCTGTAGGGTGTTAAGCAGTTTACTTCCTTTCTTCAGAACATGTTTGGAGGTTCTAGCAGGCAAGCGCAGCTACTCCTTTACTCTTGACCCAGGAGTGGTCCCCCTTTACTGGGGAAGGTCATTCTTTTCCACTGAGCGCAGCTTCAGGAGGGATGCACGTGGAGTGGTGATGGAGGAAGGGGACAGCTGCCCAGCCAGCCAGATCAGCAAAATCATCCCTGGTGACCAATGGAGTGATATGGCAGCCAGATCACACTTACTTACATCCAGTTCACTCCCTTTCTCCAATCCTCATCCTCAGATGCCTCCCCCATAAAATGGGCAGAGTATCTACCTCTTAAGGGGACAGTGATTTAAAAAGATGATATTTGCGATATGTCTAGAATTAAATAAATTCGCAAAAAGCTGTTATTATTGTCATTATGAGGCTATATGTAAGCCCAAGGCAAAAAAAGGTGGCCCATTGCTTTGGAGTGATGCTTTTTCCACTGAACTTGAAGTTAACCAAGCGTAGCAATTACATCTGCTCTATTTTTAAAAAATTATAAAGGCTTTGCTATTGAAAGCAAACAAGTATTTAGAGTTCATAAGCCCAGGGTGCAGAGAATATTTAAGAAGAGAACACTGTATTTTATTCTAGCAAGTGTGGGGAAGGGAAAAAGAAAAGGAGAAAAATAATGCTTAATGAGTATCTACTATGTGTGAGGCTTCCTAGACTTTGTGTTTATTAAGAAAGACATGAAACCCAGGTCATGAAACTTGAAGGATATGAAACATTGCCCAAGGTCACACAACCAGCAGGTGGCAAGTTTAGGGCCTGAGCTCAATAATGCTAGAGCCCCAAACCTTTGCTCTGTTCAACTCTCTGAGGCCAACATCTCAGCTCTTCACCTTGACTGCCCCCCGCCCCACCCTGCCCCATCTGTCCACTTTGTCCTAGGTCTCCAATGATTAGTAAGATGAAAGTCTTATTAACACTCAGTCCAAAGAGTGTAATTACCCATACTAAGTAATAGGTCTCAAAGAGAACCTGATTTTGAAATAATTATGCTCTCAAGTATGAACAGGGCGTGATACAAATAGTGCTGGTACTAAATCAGGCTCCTTGGGGATCAGTGGAAAGCTCAATTGCTTCTGAAAATAATTGGGTTGACTTGCAGCTCTTTCCACCTCCATGCAGCTGAGGGCCATGAGGAACTCAGACTCTAAGACAGCTGTCCAAAGAAGCAAGTGTTACATGCTGAGTATCAGGATTCTAGAAGGGTGCTTCAGATCACTCAAGTCTTCAAGGAACAAATCAAGAGTTTATTGCCAAGGTTGTTAGTGTTAGCCTTTCTGAAAAAATATCATAAGAAGAAGTGTTTCCCATTGCATCTGGATTATAACCCAAACTCCTGAGCACAGCCTAGAAGGAGTGGCCCCATGACCTCAGCCACCGAACCATGTCCACTTCACCTGGAACCTCTAACTTCAGCCCACCTGAGTCCAATCCCAGCAGTGCTCTCCTGCCATTCCAGACACAGTCCAGGCTCAATTACACCTCAGTGGCTTTGCCCCTGCCATTCTCTCTGGAATATTCTTCAAGCAGACCTTACAAGGCAAGCCTTTCCTGTATGGGTACAAATTAATGTCAAGTTCTCAGGACCCTGGCTAGCCACGCCTAAGGCCACCTACCCTCCCTCCACTTTCTATCATATTTCTTTATCCTAGCATGTTAGGGTTTGCAATCTTTTCATTGATCTATGTCTGGTTTTGAGGATGGCATCCCCTTCCAGAATGCAGATTCTTTAACTGTCGGAACCTTCACTGCTGTCACTGTGCAGAAGGGAACTATGCATGTGGTAAACATTTAGCAAATATTTTTTTAATAACAACAATTAGTATCTCACAGTTTGCAATCAGAAAGGGGTGGGGATGCATGCAGTTTTGCATGTATGCTTTGTTCTCTCTGCCTGTAATGGCTCCTAATCAAGTCCTGAAAACCTAGTGAATGCCTACTCATCTTCAAATTCCAATTCAGAAACTTAATATCTTTTCTGCCACTCCCCCCATGAGAAGCGACCACTGACTAGGCCCCCATTCTCACCCAGTTCACACCATATTGTATTTATTTACCTCTGTGTCTGCCTCCCTCACTTGCATATGTGTTCCCCAAGGGCAGAAGCAGGTGGGTTTGTCTCATATTTCATGAGTGGGACAATCTCTGGCACATAAAAGATGCTCAGTGAGTGTTTGGGAAAGAAATTGAATTGAAATGAATTCGATCCTATTAGTGAAAACTATTTTTAAATATCCACGGGCCATGAAATACAGCTACCTAGTCTAATGCAATTTAGTAACTATTTATTCAACATAATCTAGCAAATGATGACACTGCCCAGGAGTCGCAGCTCATTTCCCATCTGAGTGGAACAGACAGTGAGCAAATATATCCATCTCCTGCTTGAGTGACAGAGCTCCTGTCATGCAACACCTCTCGTACAAGGGACCACCTACAGTTTACTAATTTTTTGTCCGCTATTATAAAATAAAACACTAACAAAGAATGATGGCTCTTCGTTGTTCCTAAGTCATAACACAGTCTGTGCCCACCCTTCTCAGAAGAAGGGAGTCATGCTGAGGGAAGAAAACCTGTGAGATCAGTAGATTCCTTCACGAAAAGCCAAGGGATATTTCAGGCCAGGTGGCTTGCTTTCTTTTCAAAAATAGGAAGGCAATCCTCCCTCATTGTCTCAACAGAGGTAAGAAAGCGAGGCTTGGGTATCATCATTGACCCTCATTTTGTTCCAGGGGAGCTCATAAATGGCAGCAAAGAGTTCCCTTCTTTCCAAATCCATCTTGCCACTTCCTCCAGGACTGGTTCTGGGTTGTGGGGTGATGCATCCCTTTGTTCAGTGAGCTCCACCACCTCGGGGCATCTGCTGTGATCTCACCTTTAGTAAAGAGCTGAGAGCAGGGGGAGTTGATTAGGAAGGGTGTGAGTTAGCAAAGTTCTGAAACGCAGTAAGTTTGTTTTTGTGGTGGAATGAATCCGCAGATGAGGCTGAGCCCAGAGAAGGGGTTCCTTCTAATCTGGCCAAAGTCCTGAAATATTCGTTGGGCTTCCATGGATCCGTGGCAGCTGCCACTGTGAAGCACCGTGCCTGGTGGCCATGGGTACTCACATGTGGAGCCTGAGTGACAGGCAAGCGCTGTGCTGGCAAAGCAGGAAGGGAGGGCCAACAGCAGCAGGCCTATGGGTAAGACTCTGCAAGACACCTCAAGGCCTCCAGGAAACCCTGTGGGTGGGTGGGTGGGGGTTCTCTAGGAAATTATCAGTGGATGGGCAGCCTGCCAGGGGAGGCTCATCTTTAAAATTTTAGCAGTCTCTTTTGCATCTATAGATGATGGGACCTGGAAAATTTCAGGCTAACCTCATCTAGCAGTTTGGAAACTGAAATGCCCCAGGACAGACTTCTGCTAGTTAGAGAAGAATTCTACCACTGCTTACCGGCACAGGATCATGGGATCATTCATTATGAATCCCCTCCGACCTCCACACTCCTCCCCTCTATTATCAGGGCCACTGTATCTCTGCATAAATGTGTTAAGAAGATTGGAAATCACAAAGGACTCCCTATGTCAACTCATACCCTTCTATTTTTGATACAGGGCTGAGCCCTGCTCTGCACTTGCCCATTGCTTGGAAGCAGTAGTGAGCTGTGGCATTTTACTGAAGATCCATGGAGGAAGACAAGGATGGGATTTACATGACACGCCACACAGCCCAGGACTTCAGACTGCTCTATTCAATATTTCTGGTCCTGCTCATGCTGACAACAGGGTCTTCCACTGGACACCTTCCCCTCCCCATGCTCAGCCCCTTTTCTTCTCTCCTCCCAGTTGTCCGGTTGCTTTCTACACGAATCTCATCCAAGCTTGTTTCCATCCCCATGGTGAGCTTGTTATTTTATTTATTTATTTGTGGTACTGGGGATTGAACCCAGGGGTGTTCTACCTCTGAGCTACACCCGCAGTCCTATTTTATTTTATTTTTATTTTATTTATTTATTTATTTATTTATTTATTTATTTATTTATTTTTGCAGTACCGGGGATTGAACGCAGGGGCGTTCTACCTCCGCGCTATGCCCCCAGCCCTATTTTTTATACTTTATTTTGAAACCGGGTCTCACGAAGTTGCGGAGGGCCTCACTAAGGAGAGAGAGAGAGAGAGAGAGAGAGAGCTGAGGCTGGCCGCGAACCCGGATCCTCCGGTCTCCGCCTCCCAAAGTACTGGGATTACAAGCGTGCGCCACCACGCCCGGCTCCTATTTTATTTTTTATTTTGAAATACAGGCTCACTAACTTGCTAAGTCTGGCCTCAAAACTGCAGTCCTCCTGTCTCAGCCTCCCAAGTACTGAGATTAGAGGCCTCAGCCATCATGCCAGGCTTCTTATTTTATTTTTAATTGACATATAATTGTATGTATTTATGGGGCACAGTGAGATGATTTTATGCATATATATATATATATACATATATATATGATGCTCAAATTAGAAAAATTAGCATTTCCATCTTCTTACACATTTATCACTTCTTTGTGTTGGGAACCTTCATAGTCCTTTCTTCTAGTTCCTTATAAAACACATAAGTTGTTATAAACACTAGTCACCCTACTATTCTATGAAACACTAGAACGTATTCCTCCTGTCTAACTGTACGTTAGTACCCATTACCTGATCTCCCCCTACCCTTTCTATTCTCTAGTGACCACTCTTTTACTCTCCACTTCTATGAGATCATTTTGTTAGTTTCTACAGTGAGCTTATTAAAACATCTTTTTTGACAAAGCTAGTCTAATTTGTTCCTAATGAAAGAATTCTGACTTGTTGCGAAACATTCCCAAATTTTCCCATAAAAGTAATGCCCCATGGCACGTGGTAGGTGAACAAGAATGGGGTCTCCTTCCCCTTTGTCCCTAAATTCCTATCAGATGTGGAGTCCAGGAGTCATGGGTGCCAGCTGTGCTGTGGCCGTTTGGAACTTCTGTTGGGTTTGCTGAAGTCCTGCACAGAAGTCAGCTTCCCAAAGCCGTGGCTGTGCGTACCCAGAGGCACAGAGGCAGCAGAGAAAACACCAGGCCAATAGCCAGTTCTGGCTCTGTCACTATCCACTGGGTGACCTTAGGAAACTGTGTTGACCACCCAGGGCATCCGTTTCCTCACCTGAAATGGATCAGCATGAAGGAGTAAGGATTAATGATCTTCAAGTCCTAGTAATTGGAGGCCAAAGAGGAGTAATAGGAGGAAAAGAGCATCCAATTGAGGTTGCCCCATTATTTCACAGATCCCATTAAGAATTACAGTGTCAGGCCAGGGATGTAACTCAGTGGTAGAATGTTGCTGATCATGTGCCAGGCCTTGGATTTGATCCCAGCACCCAGCAAGTGGGAGGAATGCAGAAGAGTATAGAGTACCAGAAGCCAGGAGGAGAAAGCGCAAGGGAGGGACTGAGTCAAATGTGTCAGAACACTGTGCTAAGCAACGGGAAGGTCACTAGTGACCTGGACCACTGGCTCTCCCAGCATTGCCTCTGGAGATGAGCATTTGAGATCACAGGCCAGCCATGAACACAGGGTGTAGTCCCAGAGCATCCAGTCCTTCTCCTGCTGAATCATTGAGAGAGAAGAGCTCTCGGGAGAGCTATGTGCTTCTGTGTCATGCAGGCTACCATTGATCACAGACCCTTCTCTCCTCTTTCTCCCCACATGAACCCGGCCCCGTGGGACGTGTAGGAGTTTTCCCAGACCTTGGGACACAGGCAGGCCAACTCAGTTGAAAAAGACTATATATTTTTGGCTGAAGTAGTATTTATTGAATTCTAAAGGGCTCTCTTAATTATTGTTTATTTATTTTAAAAAGCAAAGTACTATGGGTATTTCCCTGAAACAAATATTCTAGGCATCCCGCGTTTCTATTTGTGATCTGCCAACCACAATCAATTTTTCAAAGCTATAAATAACTTTGGCAGGTCAATTCTCAGAAGTTATTAGCTTTGGGAAGCATGAGAGTTGAACTTCTTGGAAGCACAGAAAATATAAATGTCGATATCAAAGTTGGATTATTTTTGGATGATGAAAAAGTCCATTTAAGTTTTATTATGTGATTTTGAGAAACCCAGAGTCCATGAAAGCTATTTGCATTAATTAAAATTGTTAATATCACATATTGAACCATAAATACATTCTCTTTGAGAATAGAAAAAAGTTCCCATGAACTTAGGGAAGGAGTGATTGTTCTGCAGTCATGGAAACAAACAGCTGCAGGAGCAGACCTTAAACTCATGCAAATGATCAATGGCTTTTGCAAGCCAACTAGTCAATATCAGTCCTTGACCTCTAAAAGTCAGCCAAAGAGGGACAAACTAACTCTAGAAAACACTGTCTTTGAGCCGGGCATGGTGGCACACGCTTGTAATCCCAGCACTTGGGAGGCTGAGACCGGAGGATCCGAGTTCACGGCCAGCCTCAGCTACTTAGTGAGGCCCTCTGCAACTTCATGAGACCCGGTTTCAAAATAAAGTATAAAAAATAGGGCCAGGGGTGTAGCTCAGAGGTAAAACGCCCCTGGGTTCAATCCCCGGTACCACAAAAAAAAAAAAAAGAAAGAAAACACTGTCTTTGAATTCAACTGGCCAACCAGTCCAACTCAAGTAGCTATGCTATTACAAGTGACATGGGCCTAACGTGGCATCTGAGTATCTGTCAATCCCTCAACACCCTGCTTCCCGAAAGTCCTGGATAAAATCAGCAGTCTAAGAAACTGCTGGACCAATACTTCCTGCCTTTGATGAGAACAAAGGGCTAAGAGAGGCAGGATTGTTTGTTTGTTTTACCTCTTCCTTTGCAAATGCTGTCAAATGATTTTGCACTTCACCTTGGAATATGACATCTCTTGTTGTTATAGTTTGAATGTGTCCCCCAAAGTTTATGCATTGGAAACTTAATCCCCAAATTTATATGCTGATGGTATTTGGAGACAGGACCTTTGAAAGGCAATTATGGTTAGATGAGGTCAGGAGGTAGGGCATTAGTAGCTTTATAAAAAGATGAAAGACCTGAGCTTATTCTCTCTCTCTCTCTCTCTCTCTCTCTCTCTCTCTCGATCTCTCACATATACTCTCTCACCTTCTGCCTTTTGACACAGCAAAGAAACCCTTGCCATATGCCAGTGCCATGCTCTTGAACTTCCCAGTCTCCTAAACCAAAAGCCAAATAAATTTCTGTTCTTTATAAACTATCCAGTTTCAGGTATTCTCTTATAGCAACAAAAACCAGACTAAGACACTTGTCTTGAGGCCTTGGCAGAATATGAGGTCAGCTATTTTAAAAGAAGTCTGCATAAACAAAAGGCTGTGAGAATTTACTACCTGAGAGTGTAGGGGAACAGAGGAGCTGGAATCAGAGACAGCTCCCAAGAGATTGTGACATTAGAGATCAACTTTGCAGGATAAATATTAACTTACCAAGTAGACAATGAGAGATATGTCATTCCAAATGGAAGAAACCACTTGTGCAAAGACTCAGAGGCTTTAGGAGAGCCTAGTATATTTTTTATATGTGGAATACTCAGAGTAGACTGAATAGAGTAAGGACTAGACTTGGACCAACATACCTTAATTCAATTCCAGGTTCTATCCACTCAGTTGAATAGAGTAAGTCAATCAGGTAAGTCAGTCAACTTGGGCTCCTCCACCAGGCTATCCATTTCTGAATCCAATAGTTGCTCAGTTTCAGGGAGTATGAAAAGCCCCAAGATCTTATTAGAACTTCAGATCTTCAGGCTCAGGGTGAAAGCTCTGACTCAGGGGATCAAGTTGAGACCAGGATTCTGATGCAGGAGGTCTGTGGACCATCCTTTGGCAGATGTGCGCATCCAGGACAGGGCCTGGTATACACCTGGTGCTCCATAAGTGTTTTGAGTAATGAATGCGAGAATCAAACAAATAAATTTCAATACAGCTTGTCCTGGAAGAAGCTCTCAGAACTAACACATGGTTTTCTGAAATATCCTACCCATTTCACACCACAGACGTGGCACCTGCATCACAGAAGCAAGGAGCTCAGAGCCACCCACCAACCCGGGAACACCAGTCAGCCCTGGGGAAGGCAGGAAGCCTCTCCAAGGACAAGTGCCATGGCTATTTTAAGCCTCTCTGTGTTGTCATTGTGGAGCAGAGAGAGACCTGGGGAGGCAGAAAGTTGTGGTTCTTCTCAAAAAGCAATGTGATGTGAGGACCTTAGATCAAAAAGAGGAGAACACAGGGCGTTGGCACAGGGCTTTGGAGTTAGACACACCTGGGTGTCAGTCCAGGGGAGTCATTTCACTTCTCTGAGCCTCAATGTCCTCACCTGTAAAATGGAAGTACTGTTATTTGCCTTGGAGAATTGCTGTGTGAATTCACTGAGCAGTGGGGACAGAAACTCTTTGGGAACATGAGAAAGAAGGAGAGTGTATGGGTAGATTCCATTCCCAAGAGGGAAATACAGGAAGACCACCCAGACAAGATATGCAGGGACTACTCTTTCCACGCTTGCTTTGTTTCATCTGTTTTCTGTGGCTATAATATAGTACTCGAGACTGGGTAATTTAAAATGAGAAGAGGTTCCTTCATTTCTTGTGGCTTGGGAGGCTGGGGAGCGTAAGATCAGGCAGCAGATCTTGGGAGGACCACATGCTGCTTCAACTTGTGGTGGAAAGCAGAGTGAACTCAGAGTGAGAAAAGAAGCAGGAGAGAGGAAGGGAAGCCAAGCTCACTTGATAACAACCAGCCCTCCCAGTAATGAGTCTAGTCCCATGAGAACAAGAACTCATTCAGCAAGAAGGGCACTAATCCATTCACCAGGGCTGCACCCCTTGACCAGAACACATCCCACTAGCCCCACCTCTAACATTGCCACATTGAGGAATTAAGGCTCTAGCCCATGGACTTTTGAGGGACACACCCAAATCATGCCAGATGATAATTCAAAGGCATCAACAGGAGAATTTGTCCTCTTTCCTTCCCATTCAACTTGACAAACATTTCCTGGGCCTCTCCCCACCTAGTTCCTGGACGGAAGCTGGAGGTCCAGCTCCACAAAGGCAGGGGCTGAGTATGATTCATTTCTTATTAGTAGGATCTCCGGGAACTTTGAATTAAAGTGGGGGAGGGAATCAGTCTAGAGTTGCAAGCTTCCCAAACCTTGCCAGGCTGAGCCCTCATCACTGGCCCTATGGAAGAAGGGCTGCTCAGTCCCCACTCTGGATCAGGATCAACTCCACATGCCCTTGCCTGGTGGGCTGTCCCACCCAAGGCTCTAGACTTCTGATCAGAGATGCTACCTCCAGCCACATCACAAGAGTCCCTTCACTCCCACCTCCCACATCTCAGTGGGGAACATGAGCATCATTGCTTCTTACCACTGTTTATGACAGTCTTATCACCCTGTACAGCTGTCTCAGAACGCCAACCCCAGGGCCCCTGGCATGCTTCCTGTTTAGCTACCTTCTCCAGATCTTGCTTTGGGACTGTGAGTATTCTTAATTGAACAGTGACCTGTGTGCCCAACAAAACATCTTCTGTTATTACTCTTCAGATGGGCAAGAGTCACCTCAAAATAAACACAGTGGCCTTTCAAGAGCTTTTCATCTTTTCTCATTTCAAATTCCTATAAATAGCCCAGAAATGGTACCAACAGGATTGAGGAAATGGAACTTTTAGGAGCATCTTACCCAAAGGCTCAGACACTGTCTGTTTTCAGAGGTGACAGATTATTCCCTATGAAGCTTTCAGTTGGACTGAGTAGGGGAGTGGGCAGGGGCAACAACCCCAGGATCAATCAACCCCTGCACTGTCTTGTCCCCATGGGCAACTTCGGAAATACAGTTATCCCCCTTCTCAGCAATGGACATGTTTCAAGACCCCCAGTGAATGCCTAAAATCCCAGATACTACCAAACCCTATCGATACTGTTTTTTCTATACATATGCATACCTATAATAGAGTTTATAAATTAGGTACAGTAAGAGATCAATAATAGCTAATAATAAAATAGAACAACTATAACAACATACTGTAATGAAATTTTGCCTTGGGGCCATTATCAAGTAAAATAAGGGTTACTTGAACACAAGCCTAAAAGGCTACTGAGTGAACAGCAGTTGGTCCTGTATACAGTGTGGATATTCTGGACAAAAAGATATTTCAGGGATAGGGATGTAGTATGGTGGTGCTGGTAGAGCTTGCCCAGCATGTGCCAGGCCCTGAGTTCCCTCCCTGGCACTGCAAAAAGAGAGAGGGGCATTTCACATCCCAGGCAGGGTTGAGCAGAACGGCAAGAGATGTCATCACAGTATCCAAAATGTCATGCAATTTAAACTTAGGAGTTGCTTGTTTCTGGAATAAACAATTAAGAAAGAATTATTTTAAATATGTTCATGTGTAGTCTTCCTGATGAGAATATAAATTCCTTGAACATGAGGACTGCTGCCTAACTCAATATATTCAATATAATTTGAGCTCAGTAAACAGATTAAGAGCTTAATTTCATCCAATAATTATTTTCAAATTACTGTCTTTAATTCATTATTCAAGAGTTTTGGTTGCAAACAACACAAACAAGTTTCAGCAGAAACAGAATATACCGTTTTATATAATATATGCATATATATTATATAAACATATATATATATATATATATATATATATATATATATATATATATTCCATTGTCTAGTAGTTGGTAAGTCCAGGGGTGGCATGGCACTGGCTTTGGTCCTAGGTCCTCACTGTCATCAGCACTTGATTAACCTGTCTCATGAGTCTGTTTCCTAAGAAGGCACAGACAGGCTCTTTTTTCATGTGGACGCAAAAGCAGCCATGGGCAGCTGTAGGTTGAGCACCCACAGCAGACAGAGAATTCTTTCTATAAATTCATTCCTAGAATTTTTCCTTTACTCTTTTCAGATGGCACTTGACTGCAGGAAACTGAAACCACGGAAAGTGGACCTCAAATGAGGGGAACCACTGCATTTCCCCGGAACTGCTCTCTAGGGGATCACCAGGGCAGAGGAGAGGGGGAATGCTGGAGGGCAGTCTGGGGGGCGAGAAAGGGTGGTTCTCTGGGTTTCTGTGGGCTGCCCCAATGCTGGCAGCACCCTAGGGGCGGACAGGACCTCATAGAGAATCACAGCCCCTGGGTTGATCTGTGCAGCTAGAGTAACTGAGGTTAAATTTCCCACCTAGCAGATGAACGGAGGTTCCAAGTCAGGCTGAATTTGGATTAAAGACAATAAAGAGCCGGGTGTGGTGGTGCACGTGTGTAATCCCAGTACTTGGGAGGCTGAGACCAGAGGATCTGGGTTCCCGGCCAATCTGGGTTCACGGCCAGCCTTGGCTACTTAGTGAGGCCCTCCGCAACTTAGTGAAACCCCGTTTCAAAATAAAGAATAAAAAAATAGGGCTGGGGTGTAGCTCAGAGGTAGAATGCCCCTGGGTTCAATCCCAGTACCACAAAAAAAAGACAATAAAGAAATTTGCTTTTTTAATTCCTAGATTTGTGGAATAGAGGAGGAAGTTGATAGTGGCAGTGGCGGTGGTATGGTAGACAGAGGGAGACGATTCTGTGCCATTTTCAGGAAAAACCCCAAAAAAGAGGTTAAAGACGATGGGGAAGGCATGGCCCTGTGCAAGGAGAGAGGCGAGGACTGAGTGCCAGTGTCCTCACGGGAGGGAGGAGAGCAGAGAGGAAGAAAGCATGCAGTCTCCGGAAGGTTGCTGTCCTAGCGTCCTGCTGACTGTTGCTGACTGGGTCAGGAGTCCCTTGTTAGGAACAAAGTGAAACAAGACAGCCAGTGACCAAAGGTGACTTCCCACAGGACAGGCCTGGGCAGCCCCGCCCCCGTGCGCGTCCCTCCTGGGGCCGCCTGGAGCTCTCGCTTTGCTTTGGTCTTTCCTTCTACAGATTTCTTGGCAACCCTGCCATCTCTCTTTACCCATCAAAGTAGAAGGTCCTTGGCATTTCAGTCCCAGGTGTGCAGGACCTCGAGGGCCCAGCGCTAGTTCCCTTCTAGCAAGATCCCAGTTCCAAATTCCCAGGAAAGTGCCAGTTCACCAGAGGGCAAGGAGCAGAGAGGCCACTGCACCGGGGTGTGTGTGGCCCCTGCCCCTCCCGCCTCAGGCAGTAGCACCCACAGGACCTCTAAGCATCAGCCCGAGGCTTTGTGAGCGGCTCCCACAATCTAGGGGTTGGGCTCAGTGTGTCCCTCCAGACCCAGGACAGACAGACCTTGATTGCCATAGCTACACACCTCACCTCCTGGCAATTTTTTAGTTATATAACTATTTTGGGCTCAAGTATCTACATAGCAGAACTCTTATTTCTAATGTCCAGCTCAGGACAAATAAATAAGTTGCCAGTCAGTTTTCTATTTGTGTGTGTGTGTGTGTGTGTGTGTGTGTGTGTGTGTGTGTGTGTGTTATTGGGGATTGAACCCAGGGGCATTCTGCCTCTGAACTATACTCCCATACTCTCAGCTCTTCTCTTATTTTTGTATTTGAAACAGGGTCTCACTACATTGCTGAGAGTCTGGCTGAATTGCTGAGGATGGTCTTGAACCTGCAATCCCCCATCTCAGATTTTTAGAATTTGTTTTTTAGCCCTTGCTAGAGACCTTTGAGGCACATATCATTATTGCTCAGAAAAATGGGTTATCTATGCCATACAACCTATTAAAGATTAAGTAAGGGTTCAAACCCAGGTGTTATGACTCCAGACCCTTTACGAAACCACTAAGACCAGTTTTATCCTTTGGTATAGATTTTGACACAGCCTCTGTTTTCTAATCTCTGGGAGAATCATTTAAATAACGCTTTGCCCTTTAAGGGTGTGGGAGAAATAATTGGTACTTATCCATTGTCTGGAAGTGGCAGGTTATAAAATGTAGCAATCTAACTCAGACTTCATTTTTAGATCTTTTATAGAACCAGAAAAGCTACTCTGCAATCATAGTAGAAAGGCTTTTCTTTGTTTATTTAAAGGTTTACTTGAGCCCTGGATTTGGAAATCTAAAGACTCATACATGTTTCACTTGCTCAATTTCAGCACGGATATGGGTTTCTGACAGTCCAGTGTTTCCATGGAAAACCACTTCTGACCAAGTCTCGATGTGGGTTGTGGGGTGGATGGGTCAGCTCCCGCACCAGGTGTGGCCATTTGACCCAACCCTGGCTGAGCTGAGCCTCTATCCCTCTGGCTGAAGGGCCTGGCTTGGGAGAAGGCAGGTGGCTAGTCCGGACCAAGGGAGCCAACTTGAGATTTTTGTCAACACCTTCAGGAAAGAATTGCTCTCTGTCTGCTCTGGTTGCTGATCCTAGAAATTCCCAGGGCTGAGCCAGACGCAGTGGCTCATGCCTATAATCTCAGTACTTGGGAGGCTGAGACGAGAGGATTGCAAGTTCGAGGCCAGCCTCAGCAACTTAGACCCTCAGCAACTTAGTGAGACCCTGTTTCAAAAAATAAAAATTAAAAAGGGCTGGGGTGTAGCTTGGAGGTAGAATACCCCTGGGTTTAACTCTCAGCACACACAAAAAAAAATGAACTGCCCAGGGATGTTTTTGCCACCATCCAGAAAAGATCCTGGCTGAGGTTTCATGAGCAGCAGACTCAAAAAATGAAGATTTGGCCGGGCGTGGTCGTGCTCACCTATAATCCCAGTACTTGGGCACTTGGGAGGCTGAGACAGGAGGATCACAGGTTGGAGATCAGCAATTTAGCAAGACTCTCAGAAACTTAGAGAGACCCTATTTCAGAATAAAAAAAAAAGGCTGGGAGTGTAGATCAGAGGTAGAATGCCCTGGGTTCAATCCCTAGTAACATGAGAGAGAGAGAGAGGTTTATCAAGTACCAGTGACAATGAGGATACTATGACTAAAGCCAGTGCCACCCTGGACTTATCAATTATCAGTTATAAGACACAATAAATTCTCTTTTTTGCTGAAACTTTTTCTGCCATTTGCAACAAAAGAAAATCCAGTATAACGTATTAAGGATAGTAATTATAATAACTAAAAATAATTAACATATCAAATGAAGCCTTTCTCTCCTCTTTATCAAAAGCCCATTGACCTCTTAGAATCCATTTCATGCATCCCCCTCCCCAGGAAGTCTTCCTTGATTTCCCCAGGCAAAAATGTGTTGTTCCTCCCTTTGTTCCTAAGAGACTCTGGACATTCTTTCTTTGTACTTATCATATATTGTAGATTCTTGTGCATACCTCCATGCCCTCCCTTGGACTGTGAGGCCTTGAATCAGCCTTTTCTGTATCCTCAACTCTCAGGTCTTAGGATGAAGTAGCCACTCAGTAAATATTAGTTAAATTATATTGGACAAGAAAAGAAATAGAGAAATTCTCCCATTGGGGTTTATTTTTAACTCATGTGTATGAAATTGTATTTGTCTTAATAACCACAGCTCTTTCTCAAGGAGAAGAACTGGAGCTAAGTGTCTTTCTCTAGTGTCTTGAGTAAGTGGGTTTCAGTGCCATTTAATTCTGACATAAATGCTTTGCATTCCAAAAGCATACTTCAAGAAACCCAAGAGTTTTAACTGAAATAATTAAAATTAAATTGCAGATCATTATTCCCTCTGTTACATTTTGCTAGATATTCAAAACATGGACAATAGAAATCTAACCAGATTTGAAAATTTTCCTATCTCATCATTGCCTGCATTCATTCATTCATTCCTCACTCACTCATCCACCAATTCTTCCTATTGAGTGTCTACTCTATGACAGGTTTTCTGTAAAGCAACACCCCCCATATTCTAATGTCTCTAAATTTCTATGGTGAGCAGTTTTTCAAGCAGCATTACCAGAGAACGGTTGACATTTGGAAAGTTATTTTGATAACATAGTCACTATCTCTGCAGTTACGATACATCTCTCCCCTCTCGGGGCCATTTAAAATGCCCAACTTCTCATTTTATGGTTTGGAGTTAATAGCTCTGAAGTCTGATGATGCAATACTGAAAATTTAACAGGTTAAAACCCACTTCATGAGCTTTCTGCTCAAACACATTTCCATGATTGTTTTAGTTAATTGTTCAAATCTCTGAGAGCCTTTACCAGTGCATAGTCCATTGTCTCTGTCTAGGTCTCACTGACCCTCAGAAACTGCCTAAAGAGACCAAAGAATCACCAGGCCTCCTCTTCGGCTCCTTTCAAAGGCCAGATTGAAAAACACACACATAAACCAGAAACAGGAGAACTGGAGAGTCTTGAGCAGTCTTTCAGCCATTTCCCTGGGAAAATCCCATCCAAGCTGGTAATAGATGTAATACTCCATCAGGCCTGTTTCTCCTTTGGATGCTTCCAAAGTCAAGATGTCAGGAAGTTCATCTGTACCCTCAGCAAGTGGCCTGGTAATTTATTCTTCCCTGAGAAAAAGGCCTCCTGTAACATCAGAGCAGACAACCATGGCCCGGAGAGAATACTTTGGGAAACTGTCCACCCAAGGTGAACACCATTGCTTCCTTTGAGAGTACACACATGTGAGTGTGTATTCACACACACGCACACACACACACACACACACATGCATATATGTGAGATATAAGTGCATGCAGATATGTGTGTGTGTGTGTGTGTACATATGTGCAAAGTATCCTCATGTCATTTTCTAGAATACCATCCCAATTTGTGGCAAAACAGTGGTTAAAATATCAAATAGTTCCAAGATGCTCATGAGGAAAATAGCTCTTTAGTAAAACATTTTCAACATGAGCCTAAAACTAAACTCTTGGTTTTCTCCCCAAAAGTACTACCCCCTTATAGTCTTTCCCACTCAGCAAATGATTCCACAAACCTTGACATCATGCTTTCTTTCTCTTCTTCCCTCACACCTGGCATGCGAGCCATTAGCAGGTGCTGTCAGCCAGTTGTACCTTCCAGATGCATTTGGTTCCACCCCTCCACTCCCCACCCCCTCTGCCACACGGATGGTCTAGCCACTCTCTTCCTTGAAAAAAGTGATGGCCCACCCATGGGTCTCCAAGAACACGTGCTCACTCCACTACAGACCACTCTGCACACAGCAGCCAGGCAGTTTAAAACATATAGAGCCAATGAGTTGCTATACCCATTTCTTCAATTCACAGGGAATGAGATCTAAACTCCATAATGAAGCAGGAAAGCTCTGCAGGATATGGCCTCTGCCTGCCTCTCCAGGCTAATCTCTTGCTATACTCCTCTGCTCTTACAATCCTCCATGCCAGCCCAGCTCTTCCTCAAACAGTGGAGCCTCTCCTTTTTCTAGAAAGTTTTCTTCCATAGTTTTCTGGGGTTCATTCCTTTGATTCCCTGACCATCCCATTTAAAATAGCACCCCTGCAGCTAGGCATGGTGGTGCACACCTGAAATCCCAGTACTTGAGAGACTGAGACAGGAGGATCACAGGTTCAAGGACAGCCTCAGCAAGGTAAAGAGACTTTTAGCAATCTAGTGAGACCTTGTTTCAAAACAAAATCATAAAAAAGGCTGGGGGTGTAGCTTAGAGGTAGAATGCCCCTGGATTCAATCCCCAGTACCACAAAGCAAAATAAAAATAAAATAGCACCCCTGACCCTATTATTCTGTTTCTTCCCTCTGTTTCTTCATTGCATGTATTGCTATCTGAAATTATCTACTTACCTATATTCTTGTCTGTTTTTGCCACAAAGATAAGAGCTATTGAGGGCAGGGATTCTAACTAAAACCTATATCCATGTTTTATGAACAAGATACATAGACTAAAAAGGCACAATTCCGTGCTTGGGTCTTGGTCTTTGGTGATCTACAATGCTAAGAACATTGCTGTGCATGTGATAAGCAAATGCATATTTTTAAATGAATAAATGGATTTTTCATACCCCTGCCCAGTTCCTAGTCCAAATCCTGAGAGGCAACAAAATTTAATTATTTTACTTATGTCTTTTGGTAGTTTTCTCCATATATACTTATACTTTATTATTGTTATTTTTATAAAATTAATAAATAAAATTGAATGTATTTATCGAGTACATGATAACTAATATATCCACCATCTCACATTCTCATCATTCTTTGTGTGTGTGTGTGTGGTACTGGGGATTGAACCCAGAGACATCCTACCTCCGAGCTACACCCCCGGCCCTATTTTTTATTCTTTATTTTGAAACAGGGTCTCACTAAATTGCAGAGGGCCTCACTAAGTAGCTGAGGCTGGCCGCGAACCTGGATCCTCCTGACTCAGCCTCCCAAGTACTGAGATTACAAGCATGCACCACCACACCTGGCTCTCATCATTCTTTTGTGGTGAGAACATTTGAAATCTACTCTCTAACCAATTTTCAAGTACTCAATACCTTGTTTGTCTGTTTGTTTTCCTTTTTATGGGGGTGCTTGGGATTGAACCCAGGGGTATTCTACTTCCAGGCTACACCCCCAGCCCTATTTTATTTTTTATTTTGAAATAGGGTCTCACTAAGTTGCTGAGGGTTTCACTAAGTTATACAATATGGTGAGGCTAGCCTTGAACCTGCGATCCTCCTGTCTCAGCCTCCCAAGTACTAGGATTACAGATGTGCACCATCACACCTGGCTGTAATATTTTGTTATTAACTACAATCACCATATTGTATATTAGACTCCTGAAATTTTGTGTCCTTTAATCAACATCTCCCAACCCCTCATTCACTTTTATAGATATTAATTATTTACAGCCTGGTATGCTAGGTGAGGATTAGCCTGTTGGCACTTCTACTTCCACCTTTCTTTCTGCCACCATCCCAGGACACTTGTGTCACTATCTTTTGATGAATAAGTAACATTATTATGACTATATTAAATTTACCTGAGGCAGAACCAAGTAGTCTACCAGGATTACTGTTTCTCTATTGTATGGCTTTATATTGTCCCTATGATTTCTAATTCTCTTTAATCTCTTCTTATATTTTGTTGTAAGCAACAGGTTTTAAATCCATAAAGCTTCTCTACATTAGCTAGTCTAATAAATCACCTTTTCAATGATCTGACCTTTTCAGGGATCCCCTCTTCTGCTCCTCTCTTGACTGGATTCTTTTCTACCCCTGGGCACAGACAATGCCCTGGACTTCCCATAATTGTCTTTCCTGAGTCAGGACCATTGTCTTCTAAATCCCTAAATCCAGTGTCTTGCTTGTAATCCCAGTACTTGGGAGGCGGAGATCAGAGGATCCGGGTTCATGGCCAGCCTCAGCTACTTAGTGAGGCCCTCCACAACTTCGTGAGACCCGGTTTCAAAATAAAGTATAAAAAATAGGGCCGGGGGTGCAGCTCGGAGGTGAAATGCCCCTGGGTTCCATCCTGGGCACCACAAAATAAATAAATAAATAAATAAATAAATAAATAAATAAATCCCATGTCTTCCTCCTTTTGAGTGTGTTCCCTTTGGTTCTGAGCCCCATAGGATCTGTGGAACCTGAATCCTTAGATTTGTAGGGAACATAATGTAAATGAATTATTGCTATATCTTTCACTTTTAATGAATTAAAAAGAATTCTATGAAGTAGGTGTTTTAATCCCCATTTTATGGAGAAGTATTCAAGGTAAAGAAGTAATTTGCCCCAAATCACACTTCCTAGATAGCAGACTAAGATTTGAACCCAGGACTTCCTAGCTTCAAAGTCTGATGAGCTATGGTCTACTAAGATCTTACCACATCCCAGGCACTGGGCCAAGCTCTTTACATCATTACCATATGTCATCCTCACTGCCTCCATCCAGAAGTTGTTGATATGAAAGCTGTCGTCAAATATTGAAGGGCTGTCACAGAGAATAAGGAATTAATCTTACTAAAGTAACCGCAGTGAGCCTAACTTGGATCAGCAAGACCAAGTCACAAGGAGACAGATGTTGGCTCAAAATAAGAAGAGTTTCTAACCATCTGATCAGGCCCTGACAGACTGAGTCACCTTATAACATGGGGAGCTCTCCCTCCCTGGAGACACACAAGATGACTCTATTTGTTCAGAAAGATTGTGAAATCTTTGTTGTATGAGCTAATGAGCGAGGGAGGCTGCTAGGTATGCAAGTAAGAGGCTACTGTGGTTCCAATGTCTTTGTAACTTCGAAATTTCACATGGAACTTCATCCCCAAAGCAACAGTACTGGGAAGTATCGCCTTTTGGGGGATGATTGAGTCATGGGCTCTGCTCACATGAATCGTATCAGGTACACTTATAAAAGGGTTTGGTGGAGGGAGTTTGTCCCCTTTTCATCCCTCCATCCTTTCTGCCACCTGAGGACACAGTGTTCCTCCTCATCCAGAGGACACAGCAACAAGGCACCATCTTGGGAGCAGAGCAGCCCTCCCTGGACAACTGAGCCTGCCAGTGCTTAATCTTGGTTGACTTCCCAGCCTCCGGAACTGCGGTAAATAAATTTCTGTTGTTTATAAATTATTTAGTCTGTGGTATTTTTATAGCAGCACAAATGGACTATGACACAGGCTGAGCTCTTACTATGGCCAGGGGCAGTGTTTTGTATACTGGCTTTCCAAGAAAAATATGATGTGTGTATACTAATTTATTCAAGCAGTAAGGAAGCTAAGCTCAGGGAAATCAAATTATCAACTCAAGGTCACACAGCTAATGTGCAATTTTAAATCTAAATCTGTCTGACCTCAAATCCCATGAGGTAACTCATACTAGATATGTGGTTTATAATCCTTTCTGCACCAAGATTTATTTTGAGACACCTCCCATCCCCACAGACCTCTTCAAAACATCCTATCTACTCAATTCACTGCCTCTATTAAGTATCATTAATCAAAGTTGTATTGCCTGGTCAACCAGACGAAAAGGGCTGATGAAATTCCATGCTAAGGCACAGGCACACTGCCCTCTGTGAACACTTTCAGACTCATAACTGATGCATGTCAACACTAAAAACAGTTTGCAAACCCTTGTGAGTAACTTCCAGGATCCTTCCTGGAAGGAAGAACCCTAACATGATATTAATTTATACAGTATATTGATGATGTTGTTTAGGGAGAGGCATTAATTTTGGCTGAATGTTTTTTCATTGTTATTTGGCATGCTCTCTTTTCTCTGCCTCTCCCCTCCTTTGAACTTCATTCAAGATCCAATTACAAGCTCATCCTTGACATTCTTAGCTTTGGAATTTCCACAGCACTTGCATTAGAGCAATAGCCTTAGATTACTCTCTAGTGACATCCCATGCCTTATCTGTCCTCAGCTCCCTACAAAATCTTAACCTCCAGGCAACTAGGGGAGGTTGCAAATCTCAGACTTGTTACGTGTATCAATCAGGATGTTCTCAATTGCAAGTGATAGAAACCAGTTCAACCTGGCTTAAGCAGGAAAGGGAATTTCTTGTCTTAAGTAACAAAAAATGCGTGTGAAATCAGGTCAATCCTATGGGTCGATCTACAGAATCCAATATGGCATCAAGACTTGCTCTCTCTCCCACTCTCTTCACTAGAGTGGCCAGTGGCTCTGGTTTGAACAGATACAGAGCTTCCTGGGATGTAGGACTTTTCAGTGCTAAGCCTAAGAAAGTCCTAGCCATCTAGGACAAGTGGGCTATTCTACTCGCCACCTCATGGGTGTCTTTTGCTATACCGGTTCCATCTTTAACCAAATCCTTTCTGTGTGGTCTGGGATCTCAAAGCTTCCAGTGTCAACTAACAATTCCATGATAAAAGAATTTCTCTCTTGCAATGGTTCCAACAAAATCTCAGATTTGGCCCAATAATCTGGTGTAGATTATAAAATAATCTTTGAGCCAATTTCCAAGGCCAACTGAAATGTGAAATGCTGGGGAGCCAGAGGCACATGCCCATCTTTAGGGCTAAGTTTCAGGATCAACCACACTAAAGTCAACAAACCTGAGAATGAAGGAGAGATGGATCCTCAGAGGAAAATCAAATCGCTCTTATCAGAAGAAAGGAGAATGGATTGTGAGAGGCAAAAACAATGTCTACTACAAAGAGTGATATGGCAGAATAGTGGGTCTTAGTGTCACAAAGACCTGAGCTCAAATCCCAAATCTGTCATTTCCAGGCTAGGTGATCCTACTGGCTACCCAGAGCAATGAAAAGCCTTAGGGATGTTCCGGTAATTAAAAACATAAAGGTGTTGGGGTTATTGGCCAAGAGCAGGTGTTGTTCATGCTCTGCTCACCATATTTGCCTGGGAATAAACAGCTTTAACCAGGTATCCCCAGTGGCAGAGCTCAAGGGCATCTTTTGTAATGTGTAACTGAATAAAAAATAGTTTCCCTGTCTCAACGGCAAGTGTGATCCTGGAGTTATTTTGAAAGCATTAGCATTCAACGCTTCTATTCACCTGGGGCTAAAATGAATAATCTCATTAAAAAAAAACAGAGACAGGATATGAAAACATCAATTTTACTGAAAAGTATTTTACCTTTTCCAAAATGCTTCATCAGACCGGTCCTCTATGGATTCCAAACTGGTCAGTCTTTCACGTGAGGTTTTCAATCTCAAAATCTGCGAATGGTGTCTAGAGCTGGCCACATGGAAACTTTGTAAGACTATTAGCAGAACTTTACTCTGGGGAAGTTAAAGCCATATGTAGATACAAGTACTTCAAATGCATCACAATGATTTGCTCTTCGTGGCCTTCTCATATGCTGTTCGTTCTTTTCAGGTGTTCAAGGTTTCTCTCCCCCCTACCTATATAACACACACGGCTCCTTTAAAGTCACCTAAAAACCACCTCTGCTGGTATCTTTCCCTGACTCCTCCCACCCAAGGCAGAATGAGGTAGACCATTGCTGTTCTAAGTCCGTGGACAGTATTTACTGATTTTCTTCCTCCCTCTGCCACCCCCTCACTGAGCTGCTTGGGAGGAGAGGTGATATATTACTCATTGCTGAGTCCTCAGCATCTAACACAGGGCCTGGAATACACTGTGCATCAGTCATTGTTTGTTGTCAAAAAGACCAACCTGCCAACCCGGCTGGATTCATTTTGTACATGTCGCACGTCACAGCATTCCCATTTTACAGGACAAATTTGGATCCAATAGCAAGGCAAGAACTAGGTTCTACGACAAAGGTAGAACATGTCATTTCATATTTATCTAATGTCTGCTGACGGAGCTTGGCAAGGGTCACATTTGTCACCTTCAAGGAATAGGCAGGTGGGCAGTTTAAGAAACATCCAGCCAATGATAAAAATAGGGGGGAAAGGACTTCAAAGAAGGACAGAAGAGGTTAAGAGGAGGACAGGCTGCTTCTGCTTGGGTAGTATTTCAACAGACAGTGGGGAAAGCAGCCATCTAAGGAGAGAGGACAGCATATGCCAAGGACTGGAGGCAGGAAGGCAGGTGTGTAGCAGAGAGAGAGAGAAGAGTGTAAGCGACCATGAAACAAAAATGGGAAGAGGATGGCACCAACAAAGCAGCCTCGCAGAGTGCGATGTATAGAGTATATGTAGAGGAGAAGAGGGGAAGACACTTCTACTACAAGGGGGACCAGCTGAGCCCTTTACAGGCCAGCCTACACTCAGGTAGACTTGAGTGGGATGCCAGTAACTATGAAGCCAAATAATACTATTTCCCCCACCTTACACACAGTAGTCCACCCTTCTCTATGGGGGAAGCATGTCAAGACCTCCAGAAATAGCCAAAACCATAGATAGAACCAAACCTGATATATACTATAGATACACATAAAGTGTGGAAAAGAGTCTGGTGTTAGATTTTTCTGAGTTGCTCCTAAACCTTAGCTCCTCAACTGGCCAGTTGCATGACCCGGGAACAGGATCCTACCTGTTTGAGCTTCACTTTCCTAATCTGTGAAAGTGGCTCTTTTCTCACCAGATTATTCTGGAATATAAATGAAATTGTATAAGGGGTTCCTGGCTCACAGCAGCTTGCACAGGGCCTGTGACTTCATACCTCCCCGACAGTCCCCCACTGTTACCCAAAGCAAGGCCCATGTTCAAGTTGTTTCTGCTTTCCCAGGATCTATGCAAGTGCTGAGCTCATAAGTCTTTACTGAATGAACAGTGGAAGGAACAAGTGAATCGATGAATGAATTAGGTGAGTTTAACAGGTGAATAAATAATTAATGAACACATTATTTTTACATGGTAAAAAGAAAAAATTGCACAAGCAATGGAGCCTAAAGTTCATGTGTACAATATCATGACATCAAAAAACTCCAGCAAATCGGCCAGGCATGGTGGCGCATGCTTGTAATCCCAGTACTTTGGGAGGCGGAGACCAGAGGATCCAGGTTCGCGGCCAGCCTCAGCTCTCTCTCTCTCTGTCTCTCTCTGTCTCTCTCTCTCTCTTTCTCTCTCTCTTTCTCTCTACTTAGTGAGGCCCTCCACAACTTCGTGAGACCTGGTTTCAAAATAAAGTATAAAAAATAGGGCCGGGGGTATAGCGCGGAGGTAGAACGCCCCTGGGTTCAATCCCCGGTAGCGCAAAAAAAAAAAAAAAAAAAAACACTCCAGCAAATCAACTTGCCCCTTCATCTAAAAAATTGTTGTGAAAAAACTGGTTGTGAAAATACAATGTGGACACAGGATTGTCCTTGTACTCAGCAACCACAGCTACCGTCCATGAACCACCTGCGGACTTGCTGGGTCTGGTGCTAGGCACATTACGAGCATTATCCTGTGCAACAATTTCCCAAAGTAAATGTCATCCCCATTTAACAGATCAGGAAACCAAAGACCAAAAAGTCAAATCACTTGCTGAAGGAGGCGAGAAGGTGGTGGACCCAGGAATTGAACTTCCATTTGGCCGATTCTAAGACAACATGGCTTTTCATTGCCATTTAGATTGAATACATATCAGGATTCTTCATTGGTCTCTGAGGATTATAATAAGTGCATGCTTTAAGGTCAGCTGGCCAGGGTTCAAACCCCAGCTTTCCCACTGATAAGTTCTGTAACCTTAAGTATTTTCTTTTTTTTGAGCTTCAAAGTCCTCATTTTGCAAAACACACATCATAATACCGACTGCATTGGATCATTGGGAGAATGAGGCAATAAGCCCGGTAGGTAGACATGCCCAGAGGAATGGAGAGAGTGGCCAACTGAGGCATTCACATTGGCCCTGGATGTAGCGGAGACCATGCGAGCAGCCAGTGAGCAGAGGGGGGGGAAGAGAGGGGATTATTTCAGGGTTCTTTATGGGAAATGGCAGGCAGGGAAGTGAGGCATGAATGTATCTGAATGCTGGAAGACCTATTGAGAAGCCATTTTCATCTTCCTAGTACAAGGGAGTGAATGAGAGGCAGATTGGACTTGTGAGCAGTTTAGAAGCACCTATCTCTTCTCTGATCTGCTCCTGAAATCTGGACTATAGTGTAGCCTGGGGAAAAAACTATCCAACATGTCTGAGCTCAGTTTGTTCATCTGTAAAATGGGGATGGAAACATCTACCTTGGAATGTAGTTAAAAGAAGAAGCATTGTTCATAAAGCACTGAACTGTGGGCTCAGAAAGCAGAAGCTGCCCTGTTTACAGGAAGATTGTTCTCTAGCCAAGAGCATGCTAGTGGCCAGTGTGAGGACCATATGGACAAGTCAATGCAAATTAATTAAATTACATACAAATTGAACCCCTTCCAGCTTTATCTCACTTGGATGATAATAACAAATGTTCATGCTCTTAAAGAATATTGAATTTCTCCAAGTACCTTTTTGATTTATCTGAATTAACACTTTCAAAGTAGCTGAGGTGAACTCAGTTGAGATTTTCAGAACACATTTTAAACAGTTTGAACAATTTTTTAAACAGTTTGAAATCTTTCAGTAGTTGTCCAAAGGGACTCCAGCAGGTGCTATTCTTACTGCTCACAACAGTAAAAACCTCCTGTCACATCATGGTTTTCAAGACCTTCCTATATTTGCATAGGCTATGCCTTCTCTTAGAATTCCTTCCCCCTCCCCTCCTCCCCATCTGTTCCTCACTGCCCCTCTCCCTCCCACACACAGTGGGAAAAATCAGACAGTCTTGGTTAGGACCCTGGCTCTACCCATGCTAGCTATCGGACCTTGAGCAAATTTCTCAACCTCTTCTGTCTGTTTCCTCTTCTGTAAAAGGGCAATAATAACAGCAGAACCCCCCTCCCATTATTCCTGGAATTGTTAGTTCATCACCACGTGCCTTTGCTTGCTATCCTCTTCTGCCAGCTTGGATTAGGTGTCTTGCCTCCTTTCTGTGCTCTCAGGACCCTTGGATTTGCTTCTGTTGTGATGCGAATGACCCCTTTGACCCACGCATTCCACTTCTGGGAATCTAGCTTGAGGACATATAATCTGAAATGAATTTGAAGTTTATAACAAAGGTAAAGCATTGGTGCTAGTAACAAAATTTGCAAATAACATAAAGAAGATCATGGTCAACAACTAGGCCAGTTATAGTGTATGTTTTCTCCTCTTCCACTATGGCCTTAGATCAGAGCTTGCTCCCCTCTAAAACCAATGCTTCAGGAAAAGCTTTAGACAAAAAAAAATGGCTTCATAAATGTTTCCATGAGCCACGCACTGTGCTACAAAATCGATATGCATTGTATTATTTACTCTTCCCAATACTTCTTGTAGTAGATACTATTTTCAACCCCAAGAAAAATCAAGATAGTGAGACTTAAAGAGGTGAAGTAAAACCAAAATCTGCTAAGCTAACCAAGCCCTAACCATGTTCCCCTGCTCCCCATGAGTGAATGAATGAATGAATGAATACCTCTGATAAGATAGTACTTTGTCCCTCCACATGATAAATTCAATGATGATATCCTTGAATGCAAATCTCTTAATGTTTAGATCAGCTACTAGTTTAAAAGGTCAAAGAGTCTAGAAGTATTGTTAACTCAGTTTTCTGATTGAAGAGTGTGTGCACTGCCTGGATTGCACAACTAATGAGTGACAGAGCTCTAATGAGAATGAGGCCACCTGGCTCCTCATATATGGTCCTCACCTATGGATGAGGAACCAGGTGACCTGATGGCCCTGCCTAATAGCTGGAGGCTGATGACTGTAGGTATTGATTAACTCAAGGGCCAGTCTTAAAAGAAAGCATTGCCCAAGAAGAACAGCATACATTTTCCTGCAAAAGAATCTTTTCGGAAGGTCTTTGTCAATGCAATAACCCATACTTAAAGCAGCACAACTCACAATAGCCAAATTATGGAACCAACCTACACGTGTCCACCAACAGATCAATGTATAAAGAAAATGTGGTATATATGTATGTTGGAGTTTTATTCAACCATAAAGAAGAACAAGAACAAAATTATTTCATTTGCAGGAAAATGGATGGAACTAGAGATTATGCTAAATGAGATCAGCCAATCACAGAAAGTCAAGGGTTGTATGTTTTCTCTCATATGTGGAAGCTGGAGAGAGAATAGTAAACAAAAGGGACTTCAGATAAAGAAGGAGAGAGACCAATAGAATAGTGGAAGAGGACTGAGGGAATGAGGTGTGAGGGAAAATAGGACTGAGGGAGGAAGCAGTTCAAATAATGTTGTTCTATTAGAGGACGGTATCACTATCTCACGAAGGTATCACTACCTCTCTCACTAAGTGTTATGTGCATGTATGTTTGTATTACTTTGAATCTTACTATAATATATAATTTTATGTACCCCAAAAGCATTAATTTTTTAAAATAATAGACAATTCAGTACCACCAAGGACTGAGATTAGTACTACAATTAACCCCAACCCTTCCTGCATCCTGTGAAATATGAAACCCTCACAAAGAAAATCCATCCTCACTCCAGTTTTCTATGTGTGCTCTCTTGACCTCCTATTTGTCTGATGACTTTGCTCTGGGTTTTCTAGAAAGAATTTCTGGAAATTTCTTTTTTATAGGGTGAGGGTTTGAAGTGTCTTCAGCTACTTCTACCAAGGAAAAGCAAAGTTGAGAGATTAAGTACAGGATCATTCAGGTAATAATAACAATAATAATAATAATAATAGAAAAAAGCAGGTTATCTGGATCAGCTGGGCAGTCTACATTTTCTCTATTCCTCCAAAAATTGTTCAATTCTCTTTTCTACTTGCAGATGTGTAAATGAAGCTTAAAATGAAACAGAACTTTAGGCTGAGGATCTCAAATGGGTGTTGCTTCAAAGTCACCATTTAACAGTGCTATTCAGGGAGGAAAATAAAGATGAGGTTGCCATGGAAACCTCTGTAGCACCTGGCATAGCACCTCTGACTCACACAGCTGTATCTTAAAGAAACAGACATAAACTGGTGCTTTTATTCAATTCCCGGGGCCAACTGTGCCTCCCTGACTCACAGTGAGTGGACATTCACTGATATGCACGTATCCTTTGATAAGGGAGAAATTATGAGAGAAAACAGTCTATCACAGTCCAACTGTGTCTTTATTCTACCCTGAATTTGTTTCATTTGGGAAATTTGTTTTCTTCTTTGCAATTATTTCTGTTTCTGATGTAACATAGGAGAGATCTGACCCCTAAATTTAGTGTTTGCAGCTCTCACAGATAGTTGGTATGAGAAGTGGGCAGCCAGTTTAAATATACAGAAGGTCAAGTTTTTAAACAGGAACTGCACAGACTTGACACATCAGAAAGGACCCCACATTGAAGTGAGAAACGTGGGTGTAATTTTTGGTTTCATAATGAACCAGCTAGTTGTTTCTTCTCTCTGGCGTTCATTGACCTCATCAACATTATTGCTTCCCTAGGAAAATACCTACACCATCAGGTGATTGTGAGAATTTCACTGGATCATCAGTGGAGAAACATCTTTTTGTAAACCATAGAGGAAGAAGAGAGAATTACCATTTATTGAGTGTCTATTATGTTCGAGGTACACTCAAGCAAGTTAATATTTTCAAACACAAATCATACTTGAGGCTGTCTAGGTCTCGGAAACAGATAACACAGGGCCTAGAATATCAAAATGATGTGTGTGAATTTCCTGATGTAGGTAACTGAAAGCCAGGGGTGGAATTTGAGCAGCAGAGTTACATGATCAAAACTGAGTTTCAGAAAGGTCCCTTGAGCTGGGCATGGTGGCACACACTTGTAATCCCAGTACTTGGGAGGCTGAGACCGGAGGATCCGGGTTCGCGGCCAGCCTCAGCTACTTAGTGAGGCCTCCACGACTTAGTGAGACCCTGTTTCAAAATAAAGAATGAAAAATAGGGCTGGGGGTGTAGCTCAGAGGTAGAATGCCCCTAAGTTCAATCCCCAGTGTCAAAAAAACAAAACAAAAACAAAAACCAGAAAGGTCCCTTGGAGTAATGGAAAGGGCTTATGGAGATGGAAGAACTGCAGGGAGACTGTTACGATGGAAGAGAAGTGGTGAAGGCGGGACATTACTCTTAATGACGTATCTGTGAGCGAGATGGCTGATGTGGTCCGGATGATGGTCCAGTAGGGGAGCTGCTATGTCACCTCAAGTGGTGGCTTTTATGGATTGAATTGTACCCTCCACAAAAGATATGTTGAAGCCCTAAACCCCAGAACTTAAGAATGTGACTTTACTGGGAACAGGGTCTTAGCATATGTAATTAACTGAAGATGAAGGTAGGATTAGGGTGTACCCAACTCCAGTGACTGACATCCTTAGTAGATGGAGACTGTTTGGACACAGAGGAACAAGGAGACAGAGGCAGAGTGATGCATCTCCGAGCCAAGAAACACTGTGGATTTCTGGTCACCACTGAAAGCTGGAAGATAACATGAAGGATTGTCCCCAGAGCCTTCAGAAAAAGCAGGTCCCTGCTGACACCTTGATGCATTCCAGAAATGTGAAGCTATTGTTTTAAGCCACCAGTTTTGTGGATATTTTGTTACAGAGGACCTAAGAAATAGATATGATCAAATAGAAAGAAAAATAGTTTAGTCAACATTTTCTACCAGTTCCGCTGACTTTACACTTAAGAAATGCCCTATATACGGAGTACTGGGATGTACCCTTCAGGTCCCACTTTGGTAACAAAGGGAGTGCTGATGGCTGAGGGCTCATAGGGGTGTCTCTCTCCATGTATGGCCCGCAGCTAAAATGAGCTGCTTCAGCCAATGTCTGTCCTCGTCTCCAGAGCAGCCCATATCTAACTACTGGTTGATGTCAGGGCACAAAGTCCCCTTGCCTCAATTCAGGACATCTGTGCAGGGCTTTCCCAGCCCCCAAGCTCCTGCAGAATCAATCTCCACTATAACTGCACGGTGTCCCAACTCCCCTTTCAATTCATTCCAGCCCTCCTTACTCTGGAGAACAGCATACTTCCTACACGCAAACCTCCATCTCAGAATCTCCCCCAGGGACCACAGACTAAGAGAACCCACAAAATTATGTCCAGCCCCACAAATGGAATGTCAAGTTTCAGCCGCAGTCTTGGGTTTGTATCTGTAGGAACCTGGAAGGCATTTTCAAACAATAAAATAGAACCAAGGTCTACAAATGAAAGAAAAAGTCCCCCACAAAAGTAAATTCCCATACAATACTCAAAGATTCCAATGTGAAAATAAATCTGTGGAATCTGTGTGTGATTCCACCACACTGAGGGAATATTAGTAAAGCATGCTACACTCCTGTCCCAGGCACGAAGCAATTTTGCCAGCCGTGTCACTTTATCCCTCTGAACCACCACATCCTCAAATGTCCTCAGAATCAATTGCAGAGCTGTGCAGAGACTATGACCCAGGCCACCTGAGGAGACTGAAGAAACTGGAATGTGTAATGATAATAAAATTAAAGTTCCTGGGACAAATAGAATTTGAGTCACACAAGGGACTAGAGGCCGAAAGAAATGAAGAAATGTATTAGCTCTACGCATCTGAACTGAGTCACCAAATTGCTTTATCAACAGGAATTTGATTTTAGGGGCAAGAGAAAAAAAAAGATAAGGAAATAAGCTGAAGTCAGGACTTGGCCCTTTAGTTTTGAGAAGTCTAAGTATCTCCATACACATTTAACCAAAATTGGTTGTAACTTCTACATGCAAAATTGTAATTGTCAAAACTGTTTGGACCTACTGTGTCAGGAACTATGCCAAACACTTTCCGTGGGTCACTCGTGTATTTTCCACAAGAACTCTTTGATCTGGGTTTGATTGTTGTTCCCATTTTGTAGAAGCAGATGAAGATAAAATGTTTTTGAAGGTTTTGCTTCACCCCTAGCTCCCACTGGTAATGAGGGGGCTGGGATTGGATCCTGGGGAAGCCTGGGCCCTGAGATCTTCTGCATAATCCCCACATTCTACCCACTCAGAGATATACTACTACCCACCTATCTGTGGGGAAAGTGTCCCAAGACCCCAGCAGATGCCTGAAACCACAAACAATACCAAACCTCATATATACTATGCTTTTTCCCCATACATGCAAACCTATTTATGCATTTATACATGCACATATTAGGCACAGAGATGAGCAATAGTAATTAATAATAAAATAGAGCAGTCATAACAATATGATGTTATAAAGAATGATCTCTCTCTGACTCTTTCTCCCTGTCTCAAAATGTCCAACTGTTCCACACCTACCCTTCTCATGGTCACATGAGGTGATACAATGTCCACTTGACAAGATGAAGGGAGGAGCATGGTGTGGGCACTATGGCACAGCGTTGGGCCACCACTGACCATGTGACCTTATAGAAAGAAGATCATCAGACCATGATGATGCCAGTTGACTGCAAAAAATTGAAACTACAGAATGAAAACCCACAGACACTACTAGCTCTCTCTTTAATTCTTCTTTTTCTCCTACATTAACTGAATCTTTTTTTTTTCTGTGCAGTCTGTGTGCACACCTCCTTACTGGTCTGCTTTCTGTCTTCTCTCCCTCCTTCTAAACCATTTTTGGGTACAGAAATACCCTTTGTTTCCCATTAAGTTAGGAACCAATCCATTGAGAAACAGATCCAGAAGTCATATGAAGCTAAAGACAACAGCTTCATTCCTCATAAATACTCAACTGGGGCACAAGAACTGGGACTGGAAGGTGGGCAATAATCTCCTGAATGCACTTACCCTCAAAACTGCAGAGTAAGTGTTGGAGGGCAGCATCTCCTGCTAAACTCCCACAAAAGCAGAGCAGATAAAGAGTGTGCCTTCTCTGTAGACACACAGATCTGAGAAGCAGAAAGAGGGAGAAGGGTCCTACCAGGCAAGAATAAGTGTTCTTCTCAGTTCCAACCATGTCTCTCCTGACAAAACTTGGCTGGTCCCCCTGCTCCTTCAAGGTCAAATTCAAGCTCCCAAGTGAAATATGTAAGGCCTTTCTTCCCTAATGTTTCCAGTTCCTCTCCTTCTGGGTGTATGGGAGGATTTTACTTCAAGTCAGGCATGGCCAAGTGGCTGGCTTTGGCCAATAAAAGGCAAACAGTAGAGACAAATGTCGCCGCCAGGTGGAAGCCTAAAGAAGCCAATTCCTTCCTCACTGACCTGTGTCCTTGCCACAGTGAATGAGAGTAGTCCAGGTGTAGAGGGTCCATCACTCTGCTTCAGGGTAACATAGGTCAGAGCCCCCAGTTGACCTATGTTGGACCTATAGCTCGGGTGAGAAACAGAAGTATGTATTTCAAACCACTTTTTTTTTTTACTGCAACATGACCTAACCCATCCTGACCCATGCCCTGGTGATGGGATTTCCAAGCATACGGTGTGAACTCACTTCCGTGGTGTTGTTCATGCTGGTCTCTCTGCCTCCAGTCACCTGTCCTCTAATATCCCACCAATCTGTAACGCCTTCAAACCCAGATTAAATGTCACCTCATCCAGGAAGGCTCTCCTGTCTTCTACAGGCAGAAGCAAAGGCTTTCTCTTTTGGGCTCAGCTAAGAATACATTTATGATTGCCTGAGTGGGGTTCAATGGCCAGACGTGACTCATCTGCCACCTTGTGCAATTCAAAGGATCCTCAGGCTCTGTCACGTCCACAGCCTGTGATTTTTTTCAATCTGAGTGATGCCACTCCTTCCTGCAGGATAAACAGAAGCCAGTTAATCATAGTCTCTACAGGAAGGATGCCAGGCTCGGCTCTGGCCCCAGGGAGGGACTTGTTATCTTCCTCAAGACATTCAGTGCCGGGCCACACGTCCTGCCTCAGAAGCTCAGGAGGCACTGGAGAGACAGCATCCCAGGGGAAGGATGCACATGGCCACATGGCATGGCATGTGGCAGCAGTGGCACCTTGCCAGCAATGGTGGCACTCACACTGGCCGTGGGAATAGCTTAGAAAACAAATTACACTCCTGCCTACAGGGAGGAGACACAACGAGACTGGGATGTTGTGCCCAGATACAGTGGAGTGCTCAGGATGGACAGGCCCTCTATCAGGACCTCAATCCCGGCTACAGGTTGAAATTACCTCTAGAGTTTTAAATTCTAATGCCTACGTAGCACCCCAGGCTAGTTAGATCATAACCCCTAGGGGTGGGGTCTGGGCAACAGCATGTCTTCAAAAATCTCTGTATGATTCACATGCAGCCAGTTTTGACGACTACCCTTCCTGAGCACTGCCTTTCACTGTGTCCCATGAGGCTGATGACAAATGTGCAGGGTTTATCCTGCTTTAGGCCTCTCATCCTCAGCAAGACCTACCTTCTATAACACTGGGACTTCAGAAAGCCAGAGAGACATGAGTTAGTGTTTGCTGGGTGGGAGAGCTTGGTGGTACACGCCTTCAACACATCATTTCATCTCATTGTCACGTAAACCCCTCATGAAATGGCCAGATCCTTTGAGAAATGAGAAAACTGAGGCTTAAAGATGCACATCATACTCACACAGTTAACAAGCCGCAGCCAGGATTTTGTTCAAGACCCCTTTTCCTCTACCCCAGTGGTTTTCAAACTATGGTGACTTCTGAGGTAGGTGCTGCAAACGTCTGACTCAAATGTCATTTTTAAATCTACATTTATAGTTTTTAAGGCCATAACACAGAAGAGCACACACCCAATGTCCTCGCATGCCACAATGTAGCATGTTAAGAGTGTCCCGGGGCGTTAGTGTGCATGGCTATGTAAACGTAAGTCTGTACAGACCTTCAAGAAAGGACTCTTCAGCCACCTCTATTCACCATGGAACACCTGGAAAATGGGCTCATGGCTTAGAATGATTAGAAATGATTAAATATGCTCAGGCTGGTGTACACTCACATGAAACTGTTCAAGTGAGTGTCTTAGAGCAAAACACATGTCTAGTCTTTCAGGCGCAAACTGACAAGAGATGAAGCCAGGTAAATACAAGACACAACACAACCGTGTTGTACAATGATGGTGGGGTTTACAGCAAGCTTGGCTTCTCTACTGTGACCAAGTTCTAAAGAACGGATCGCAGTGGTACTACACTTCCAAGTCTATATAAAGTGTCCACACTGAATCCGAAATTGTAAAGCTCCAGTCCAAGGTGCAAAATACAAGACGTGTTTCAACTTAGAAATGCACAAAGATTGTTATTCTTTTAACAATTAAATCATGCTATAAAATACGAAATAATGATGATTGCAAGTTGATAAAGAATCTATGAATTTGTCTTTTTCCAAACTGTACATTTGCAGTTCAGAAATGCTAGGATGCTGTCAATGATCAAATGTTGAGACAATTTTTTTATTATGCTTTCAGGCTGCTTGTTTAGATATATTTGTCTAAAGGTCTGCAGGCAGCGGAACGCTGTGGTGGTATTCAGCAGGGCAGTGGTCCCAGGCCAAGAGGAGATGCAACTCAGACAGTGAGGTCTGCGGAGGGCCCCCCAGTGCCCTCAATGCAGGTCAGGCTGGACTCAGCAGCAGGTGGGTCCACATCAGACGGGTTCAAGCTGCCCATCTCTTTTTCCTCTTCTGCAGAAACTGAAGCTGTGGTTGTATGTTTCAGGGTCATTGTCATGGATGATGAGTTCCAGTTGCTACAGAGATACTTCACAGATGAGTACTACCCAGAATTTGAAGACAGAAAAAAAGAACTCACATACCTGATTTTTATTTTATTTTATTTTATTTTATTTTTTTATTATTTTTTTTTGTAGAACTGGGGATTGAACCCAGGGACATTTGTACCTCTGAGCTACACCCCCAGTCCTATTTTTATTCTTTATTTTGAAACAGGGTCTCACTAGGTTGCAGAGGGTCTCACTAAGTAGCTGAGGCTGGCCGCGAACCCGGATCCTCCGGTCTCAGCCTCCCAAGTACTGGGATTACAAGAGTGTGCCACCACGCCCAGCACATACTTGATTTTTACAAATGTATTTCTTCTGTACAAAAGTGCATCAAAGAACAGCTGCCGGGGCAGATTCCTAAATCCAACGTGGCTGCCTGCCTGACATTATAGCACCGAAAGACAAAGTGACGGTATCATATTCCACCTGCTATTCACATTTGCCGACTTTCTGGCTTTTAACAAATCCTTCTGCACCAGAGGACAGAGAAGGGAGTGCACCCTTCTCTGAGGATCATCTTTTGTGCCAGCTTCCCAGAATAATCTTCAGCACCAGCTCCCAGCTGCAGGCAGTGGGATTGCTCCAGGTGTTTGCCTATTAGCCTAGAATATGTTAGGGTTAATGACAGGAAAACACTTCCTGGAAAGACCAACATTATCCTGCAGCTCTTCATTAATGTCAAATACTGCTAAGACAAAGAAAGAAAAATGTCCTGACTGTCTCAGGCCTCTGTTTCTCCTGAAACACCTCTGTCTTTGAGAGACACATCTCTCAGCTGCTTCTGAGTCACACTTCACTGGACAAGTAATGTTGAGCCCCTGGGGCTCCCTCTCCCCCAGCACACATGTAGGTGTATCAGAAATGTAGAGTAACCTTCTATTACAAACTCACTCTTTTGCAAATACCACAGCAGGTTTTGCACAGATTTCAAATTGTCTATGCACTCCTAGCTCTCTGACTCTAGTCAGAGTTTCTGTCCTTCACTCCCAAGGCCCCGGAGTTGAGGGTTATTCAGGAGTGAAAATGTTACTGCTAGATGTTACTCAAACCAGTTGCCCCTGCCTTGAGATTCCTGAAGTTCCTGTTGTCACAGCTAACCTTAGCTGTGGGAATGAAGTGAAAGATAAGTCTTTTATCTAAAGCTACGTGTTAAAATCAATGCCTAGTGCTATATTTATAGTCCCCTTATCAGTGTCTTCTGCCAGTCCTGATATGGTTTCTGGAAGTCACTTTAAAGCATTATTTGGGGAGGGGATGATAGATGGATATTCAGACTAAATCTAATCTTGGAATTTCCTTGATCACCCCTTGTTATGGTTTCAACATAGAATGTCCCCTAGAAAAGTTTATGTACTGGCAATATAAAAAGTTTCAGAGGGCAAATAATTGACTTAGTGCTCTAAGCTCATCAGTGGGTAAAGCCACTGAAAGGTGACTCATTTGAATGGATTTACTGGGTGGTAACTTAGGTAGGTGGGGTATGGCTAGAGGAAGTAGATACTAGGAATGTGGCCTTAGGGACTATATCTGTCCCTGATCACTTCCTCTCTCTCTCTCTCTCTCTCTCTCTCTCTCTCTCTCTCTCTGCTTCTGGCAGCTATTGAGTTGAGCTCACCTTTCTTCCGTCACAACCATGGCACCATGACGCCTGCCTTACACTCAGCTGACTATGGACTGTACCTCTAAAACCATGTGCCAAATAAACTTTTTCTCCTCTGTGTTGTTTGTGTCGGGTATTTTGGTCACAGCAATGGAAAAGCAGACTAAAACACCACTTTACACATCCAAATATAATCATCCCTTGATACCCATGAGATTGGTTCAAGTCCCTTACATAAAATGTCAGAGTATTTGCATATAATCTATGCACATCCTCCCAAATACTTAGTCATCTCTAGACTACTTATAGTACCTAATACAATGCCTGCACTTCATTTGTACTGTATGTCTTGCAGCATATTCAAATTTTGCTTTTGTGATTTGCAGAATTTTTAAAAAATAGTGTTGACCCTCAGTTGGTTGAATCTATGGATGCAGAATCTGTAGATACAGAAGGCCGACTTTTGTACACTGGTGCTTTTTAGTCGTTAGTGCTATGAAGTAAAAATGTTCTCTACATGGGCTTTCCTATTCTACTGGGCACCAATAAATGCATGCTGTGTACTAGAAGAAAACTGAAAGGTATCCTTTCCTTGCAACACATTAGGTATGTTTGCAAAGGTTTTTTAAAAATCCTTTCTGCATAAACTAGTGTTAGGTTTCTTTGTGGGGATGATTGTGAGTTTGGTAAAAAAAAAAAAAAGATGACTACAATTTTTCTTCCTGCCTGATGTTGTTCCAGTGATCTAACTCAGTATGAGTAGGAGGTAAAGCAGCTTTAATTCTCATTTATCTAGCCTTTGTTTACTACTATGTTTGGTAGAACATTACTAACTGGAAAACATGTAGGTCATATATCTTAGAAAGTACAAAAAGCATAGTATAGGTATAAGCCTCATAGCAATGTTTAGGTCAATGGCAAACAATATATACAACAGTGGTCCCACCAGATTGCATTTCCTACAGACATCATATTTCCTACAAAAATCATAGCTATCTCATTATGTATAAGTATACTATGATGTGTACACACCAAAATGCCTCTTGACACATTTTCTAAATGTATTCCCCACATCAAGCTGTGCATGATTAGTTTTTCTTTAAAAGTATGCCATTTGTAGTTACTTCTCAGTATGTATCAAAACTTTCTCAAAACAACAATGACCAAAAATCTTTCTTAACACAAAACAACTAAACTATAAAACAAAGCAGAGGACCAAACAGGACATAGAGGCTAATGTATTATAGTCAGGCATAAGCCTCAGTGCAAACTGAGGATAGTGAACCATCACTATCCTCATTGACTGATTTTAGCATAACAAATTATAATAATTTGAAATTATAAATAAATATGAGTTATCAAAAAATTACCTGTGGTTTGATACATGAGCATTTTTAACAGAAGGTCCAATTTTCCTTAAACAGTGCCAAAAATTAAAGTCATTGCCCTATGTTAGGTTGCCTGGCCAAGCAAAATATTAATTTAATTGATAAGAACTGAAACCACTCTGATATAGACTAAATTTGGAGGAACACAAAATTTGTGTTCCTCCAAAATTCACACGTTGAAACTTAACCCTTGATGTGGTGGCATTAGGAGGTGGGACTTGGGGGTGACTGGGTCATGAGGGTGAGGCCCTCATAAATGGGATTAGTGCCCTTACAGAAGAGATCACAGAGAGCTCCCTGGGCTCTCCTACCCCATGGGGTTGTAGACAGACAGTGCCACTATGGACCAGAAGTGCTATCAGGAGACACCACATCTGCCAGCATTTTGACCGTGGACCTCCCAACCTCCAGAACCATGAGAAATAGATGTATGTTTTTTGTAATTCCCCCAGTCGATGGTATTCTGCCATAGCTTTCCCCATGGGAAAAGAAAAGGGAAAATCCATTCAGCAGTTAAATCATGTTTGTGTGTGTACTCATGGACATACATGTCCCCACTTCTCAGCACATATGTATTGCATACACTCGTCATATCACAAGTCCCATTAGATATAAGCCACCCAGTCTCAGTGGCGAATTGGTACAGCGAGGCGTATCGCAGGGGCTGAGGTGGTGCCGAAGCTCTGGATCTGACCTCTTCTCTTTGCCTGATTCTGACTTCTCCTGACCCACTTCTGCATCCTATTCTGGTCCATATCCCATGTCTACCCACCCCAGACCAATCGCTGAGATGACCTATTAATTTCGTGGGAATCTTGGTCTCTGTTTTCAGTTCCTCAGAGGTTCTGCAAAGATACCATCTGCCCTGAAACACAGCACATGCCATCCATGATATTTGTACTGCTCTACTTACTTCTGCCCCTGTATGTTATTGTACAGGTCTGTGGGCATGAGGGCTTCTGGGGAAACAGTTCTTCACTCTGTTTTATTCTGATAATGCAATAACAAAAACCACACTATGATCCCAGAGATAAGGGCTGAATCTATCCCATGTGGCCACAATACTGTTGACCCAAACAAGCAGCCTAGTGAGAGGACATTGCAAATGTTGATCCTACCACTCATTAACTGTGGGTCCTTAGACACATCCCTTCACATCTCCTTACAATGTCCTCACTCTAACATGGAGATGAGAATCCCTACTTTGCAGGGTTTTGTGATCATTAGATGAACTATGGAGGTAATATGCTAGTATATAGAATTGCCCGATAAATATGTATTGATTGTTTTTAAAAAATCTCTTTCTTCTTAAGCATTGTCAAACAAGTTGGGGTATTTTGTGTCCTCATCAAAGTTTTCACTTTTTACCTAAAAAAAGCAAGAACAAGCATTCCATGATTACTTACTAAAAGTTTTCTAATTTCTTTCTTGACAGATAACATTATCTAATGTCTGCTGTCTGATGCAATAGAGAACATCAGGTATTTTCCCCCACCTAAAAGTAAATTGGAGGCAGTTTTCAACCTTTTATCATGCATTTTATCCTTTTTAGAATCTTTAATAAACCCTTTAAAATAAAAAAAACAACAGCAACTGTTTTTCCTTTTTTTTTCATGGTGCTTACCTTCCAACTTCAACACATGTTTAAGTAAAAATTTCTAGGTCCTTCACATGCCATGAGATGGAAATTAAGGTGGGGAATTGTGGGACTTGCAATCAGAGACCCACTTCACCATGGCTGGAGTAACCTGAGCAGGGCATCTGCCCCTCTGCTGCTAGGAAATGAGCAAATCCCACCTCCCAGGGCTGGAGCAGGGAGCCAAAGACATTCAGAAACTGCTCTGCACATGTGCTCTACTTCCCCATCTCCCCAGGAGCCAGAGGCCTAGGTGGAGACCGTCAGGGTTTTCCTCAGAAGCAGAGTGTAGGAAATCCAGGCTTGCTTGTCCGGTGGTTAATTTTCTTAATTGGCAAATAATAGTTGTATATTTATGGGCTACAGGGTGATAATTCAATACATGTAGACAATGTATAATGATTAAATCAGGGTAATTAGCATTTCTATGGCATTAAACATTTTTCATTTCTTTGTGCTAGGAAACTTTGGACAGTCATCTTCTAGTTCTTTATAAAATATATAATACATCTGGTGAAATATAGTCATCCTATTGTGCTATAGAACACTGGAACTTATTCTTTCACTCTAACTTTATTTTGCTACCTGTTACCCAGCCTCCCTCTAAGTCCCCTTCTTCTATCCTTTCTATCATCTAGTGATCACTATTCTACTCTTTTTTTCTTTGAGATCAATTTTTTAGCTTCCACATATGAGCAAGAACATGCAGTAGTTGTCTTTCTGGGCCTGGCTTATTTCATTTAACACAATGTCCTTCAGTTCCATCTGTGTTGTAACCAATGGCAGTATTTAATTCTTTTGGGGGTTGAATAACATTCTATTATATATATAGATAATAGATATGTATTATATATATGTAATATATAATATATATATTTATATCTGCTAATGGACATCTAGGTTGACCACATCTCTTGGCTGTTGTAAGTAGTTATTGATGGGTGTGGCTCCAGGGTTGGAGAGCACGCTCCAAGGACACCCTTTACTGATGCCACACTCACACCTCTCCAGCACTGAAGACCTTTGTGGAGAAACAGTTTCTCCTAAACCAGCAAGGGAGGAAAACTTGCAGCTGCCACACAGCAAGAATTTCATTCCACAAAATTTCTGAGTCCCTGCTCTGGGCCAAGCCAAGTGCCTGCCACAGGAGCTACAAGTGGTAACAATGCATGCTTTGACCATTTTACCCCCCCACATATTGTGAATAGGTGCCAGGCACCTCCTGGGTGCTAGGGATAGAGCAGAGGGTACAAGAAACAGGTATTTGCTCTCATGAAGCATACATTTGTAGAGTCAGGAAAAGACATTAAAAGGGAAAATGTTTCAAAGATAATTTTGGAAAGCTGAGAGTGTTATGAAGAAAATAAAGTGAGATGATGTGACAAAAAAGGGACAGAGAGCTATTTAGGTGGCACGGGAAGGCGCTGGCTCCCTAGGAGGTTATATTAGAGAGATGAGAATAAGTAGGAAAGAGAGATAGTGGTGCTATTGAGAGTTTGGATAGAGAATGGGATATAGGAAAGGAATACAACTTTTTAAAGAAACTACGCTAACACATTTCTACTTATTTAATCTTCACAGACCACTATGGTAGCAACTGTGTCAACTTTGATCACCAATGCCAAGAGCAATCCATGGCACAAAGCAAGCACTCTAATAAAAATAGAATGAATGAAAAAGTGGATAAATGAGATGGAATTTGTCAATCTCGTCGAATAAATAAGGAAACCAAGGCTCTAAAGGTAGGGTTTCCAGGAGCCACACAGCTGTAAGTCACAGAGTTAGAATGGTTGATCCTGGGCCCGTTCTAAGAATGTTTTATCTGTTTGTTTGTTTGTTTTTGTGATACTGGGGATTGAACCCAGAGGCATTCTACCTCTGAGCTACACCCCCAGCCCTATTTTATTTTTTTATTTTAAATAGGATCTCACTATGTTACAGAAAGCCTCATGAGGTTCCTGAGGCTGGCTTCAAACCTGTGATCCTCCTGTCTCAGTCTCCCAAGTACTATGATTACAGGTGTGCGCCACCATGCCCAGATCTGATATTTTATTTTATTTTATTTTATTTTATTTTATTTCATAAAGTTAGAATTGATGCACTGGCATTTTGTTTAGGATTATTTATATTTGTGCATATAGAGTGAGATTCTCTTGTTTCTTTCTCAAATTACCCTTGTCACTTTGACATCAAAAACATTCCAAATTCATAAAACATACAAATTTGCTCTTCCTATATTGCTATTGTACAAAATAGGATTGCCTATTCAATGAACATTTTATACTGTTCATTTGAAGAATGGTTGTTTACTAAATGGGAGGAGTTTGGACCCTTACTATTGTTAGTGGGTCTAGTCTTCAGCTAGGATAACTAAGAAAGAAGAAAAGACAAAAGACAGAAATTACCAAAGTCAGGAATGAAGAGAGGGACATCACTACAAATCTACAAAAACTAAAAAGATTGTAAGGGACAACTTTATGTCAACAAATTAGAAAACTTAGATGAAATGGAAAAACTCCAAGACAGATGCAAATTACCAAAAGTAACTCACGAAGGGATAGAAAATCTGAATAGATATATATCAAGTGAGGAAACTGAATTAGTAATTAAAATCTCCCCAAATAGAAAATCCCAGGCCCAGATGGCTTCACTGGTGAATTCTATAAAACATATAAATAACAAAATACTACACAAACTCTGAAAATAGGCAAGAAGGGAAACTCTCCAATTCATTGTATGAGGTTTGTGTTACCTGATGCCAAAGCAAGACAGAGATATCACAAGAAAAGAAATCCACAGATCAATATCCCCTGTAAGTACAAATATAAAAAGGAGAAAAAGAATATTAATATTAGCAAACCAAATCCAGCAACAAGTAAAAAAGTTGTACTCTGGAAAGTGGTGCTTCTTTCCTGATATAGACCTAGAGAATTTGCAGTATTAATTACCCATGACACATTTTAGCACCATCATGTACGATGGTACCCATGTTTCCTGTGCACATGGATGGACTTATTATAAACACCTGCAGTAACAACTCCCAGCCCTGCTAGCCCTGCCCCGTGGGCTCAGGGTCTGGGAAAGCAACTCCCTTGGGGCCCTCCCTCAAGCAGATGAGAACTGGTGATAAATGCCCCTGCTTTCTTGCCCTTTGAGATGACCTGAGGCATGTTCTGCAGTCTCTCCAGGCTACCAGTAGGATCCTGCCTCAGCAGTAGACACTGGTAACCAATTCATAAAAACACACTGCATGTGCTTCCTCCCTTCCCCTGCCCCACTTCCCACTCCCTACTGATGCTTCCTGGGGTCCCCTCCCCAAAACCATGAGTACTCAAATCCTCATCTCAGTTCTGTTTCCGGGACATCCCTGCTTGCCAACTCTTTTTTTTTTTTTTTGATATGGCACAAACTCAGAACAGTGCAACAGAAAGTCTCCCACAATCTGTAATGAAGTCATTTGGCTTAAAGTCAGAAAAACAGATGGCACCTCAGATTATAACTGACTTTCCCAGGAAAAGCCTAAAAAGAGAAAAATTCATTTGGGTAGAGAAGGGGGAAATTCGGCAACAGAAGGAATTGGATCGCCCTAGGCATCTGGCCTTTCATATCTCAATAAGCAGAGCTGATGTGGTAATTATGGAGATCCAGTCCAATTACCATCTTCATTATAGTAATGATGCTGACTTCACCATGACATTGGAAGACCCCCCCCCACGCCACGCCCCATCACCTTGGAAATTACCTGGTGAGGCATCATTTCCTAAGGCAGTGTGCGTCTACCACCCTATTCCCCACCCCAAGTTTTATTCACTCATTTCTGTGCATGATCATCCTATACCCAGGGAGAGTTACACGATGAAAATTAGTGTCCCAAACTACAAGAGTCCATTCTTTCTCATTCACTTCTTCAACAAATTTTATTATGCACCTACTCCATTCCACCTCTGTGACAGAGTGTAGTAGGCACCTCCTCTGGGTGGGGGGACACTCCCCATGAGTAACAGCCTTGTACAATCCCCTCTGAAGCACAGCTGAGCCTGTGACTTACTTCTATCCAATAGGACATGGCAGTGGTAACCGATGTCACGCCTCTGACCAGACAAGATTTCATCTTAGCATTCAGGGTAGGAGAGACTCCATCGCTGGCTTTGAAGGAATAGCTGCTGTGCTGAGGAAGGTGGCCACGTTGCAGCAACCTGAATGTGACCTGGAGGAGCTCCTGGTGACCTTTAGGAGTGAGAGCAAACACCAGCCGATAGTCAACCAAAGAACAGAGACTTCATCCGAGCCACGAGGAGGCTGATTCAACCAACAACCTGAGCAAGTTTGTCGTGGATTTTGCCATTCAGACATCTTGACGACACCTGAACATAGCCCGTAGGATGCTGAGCAGAGGAATCAGCTGGGTGGCACCCAGATTCCTGCCCAGTGGAAATCTAGGACACTGAGTGCCCAAAGCCACTAAGAGTTTGGTAGTTTGTTTTGCAGCACTCCTTGGTTTTCTGCTACCCTTTGTTCTTGTATCCAGTTTCCCCATATTTGATCTCAGTCATCTTCACATCCCAAATGGGACATATCTCTCAGCCTCCAGCTCTGCAGGATCTAGCATCTAATAGACAACTAACTGATAAAAGGCATCCAACCATGGCCTGGACTGATCACGCTGACTCACAGCTGAGCTGTGTGGAGGGGGAGACATGGGGGATTGGTCAGCATTGCTTAGTGCCTCCAGGATCCAAGTCCTTACCTTCTTCATGAGCACGTCAGACCACAGTCTCCAGACCCTCTCTAGTAATGTCACTGGTTCTTCCAATGGAGTATTGATTCCCAGATGTGCTAGTCTCCCCTCTAAGACAAAAGTTTAGAGCAAGAGTACTTTTCTTATTCTTTATTTTCTTCTATCACCCACTGAGTGAAAAAAAATCCAGTGGAAAATTCTGAGGCCTTAGAAGATGGTAGAAACACCTACTAGAAGGTGTTTGGGTCCCTGAAGGATGGCACAAAGCTAAATTCAATGCTTTCCCTGGTCCTTATGGACAGTTCTATCCGTCAGAGATCAACTAGAAAAGCAGAACTAATATGAGATATTTTATGTATAAATGCATTGCAGTGAATTGGCTTACTTGAAACCCTTAGGGCAAGCCTGAAACCCTTAGGGCCAGGCATCAGGAAGGGAAGGATGGGGCTCTCCAGCACAAGCTCAAGCTTTGGTCCATACCTGGCATGCTTTTTTTTTTTTTGGTACTGGGGATTTACACCTGCATGCACCATCACGCCTGACTGGCATGCTTTCTTCTGTAGGGAAGACTTACCTCTGCTCTCAAGTCCCTCGGGCTAACTCAGATTCTCTAGGGCAATCTCCCTCAGTTCATTGCATCTACACAACACCCGCCCAGCACTACCTGGATTGGTGTTTGGCTGACTAACCAGGGACTGTAGCCTAGCTGATTTGACAAAGAAAACTGACCTCTTTCAAAGTGATGCAAAGTAAACACAAATGCGTTAAGCTGCTGATGCTTGGTGTGTGTTGACAGCAACAGGCAGAGTCTACCCCAGAGATAAGAGTATCCATCATTCTTCACCACCTTGGTTTTCACCTCCAAAAAATGGGGATAATAATATCTAATTCCCTGGGACTGTCTATGCCCTTGTGTAGTAAATATTGGGCCCCCCAAGGCCTCTGAGCTCCTTCACAGGACACCTGGGTTTTCTTCCCACCAGTCTCTGATTTCACAAGTTGCTGAGTCTCTCATGTGTCAGCATCCCCCTGGCCTGACCCTACCCAACTCAAGCCACTTCATTTCCCACCTGGTGTCCTCCTGGCTCCAGATACCCCTCCCAGTCCTTCCTCCACACTGCTAGAGGAAGAGCTTTCTTTGCACAAATTTGACCACTTTGTGTTTCACCAGTTGTTTCCATTATATTTTTCCTTTTATGTAAAAATAAAAAACTCTTATCTCAAAAGACACTTGAGACTTTGCAATTACATACCTAGCTACAGCTTCTATACCCTGTGTCCCCAACTCTGGGAACCATGCCCTACGTTCCATTCTACCCACAAGCACAAAGGGAGCTAGGCATTTCTTGGTAACACCATACTCGAGTCTAGCTTTATGCCCTTATAAGAAATGACTTGGGTCATTTATTTTGACATGAATAATAAGAACTCAATGGCATTATCTATTCTAATTTTCACAACACCCCCTTGAGGTTGGATATCATGACTATCATTTTACAGAAGAAGAGACTGAGCCTCCAGGAACTAAAGTGCCTTGTCTGAGGTTTCTCAGTGAGTATCAGACCCGGCATTCACATACAGCCCAGTAGAACTTCAGAGCCTGAATTCTTAATCACCAGACTAAACTGAAGCCTTCATACCTGTTGTTCTCTGCTTGTCATTTCCAATTTCACCTCTCTAATTCTTACCTCTTTCACCTAGGAGACCTGTCATCTTTCAAGGCTCAGTTCAAATATTTCACTGCTGGTAGTGTTTGCCTGTCTACCACCAGGCACCTGTTTCATACTCCAGCAATCAGCTGTGCTTCCCACTCTAAGAGCTCCAAGCACATTCCTGGGCTTCCTCTTTTCATGACTGAACCTTGGCTAATATGAACTCAATCGTCATAAGAATGTAGAGAGCAGTTTAGAGCCCTGATAGCTCCTCATGAGCCCTGAGAAAGTTGATCTACAGAACTCTGAAGTAGGCTGTAGGTGCTGCAAAAACAGCAAAGATCTCTAACACTTCAGCACCCAGATCTTCCCTCTCATTCAAAAACAATAGTTATAATGAATACAAAAATTATGTAAGTCCTATATGTAAGCCAAAGAAAGATAAATATTGCTCAGGCAAGGAGTGTGGCCATTCTTGGAAGTTCCCTGTAAGTTAGAGGGTTTAGAGGTGCTCAGATCCCTGTGGAAGAAAGGTTGAGAAGTGCTAAACAAAACAGAGGGTCACACTCCTTCCAGAGGGAGATCAGTCCTGCTTCCCCAAAACATATTACTCATCCAGAGAGACCAGAGGGGAAAAACAAGGAGCCCTGTCCTAACAGGACTGAAAGTTCCTTTAGATAGAGAAATGCAAGTATTTACTGGTATTTCTCAACATTCTTATTTATTTCTCTCCCTATACTCTCCATCCCTGCAGTAGGATCACACATCTATATCCTGGGGACTATAGAAATATCCACTTAACTTGCTTTTAACAATAAGGTGTGTGTAGAAGCAATGCTTGTTACTCTGGGAAGATGTGTTAAGAGCCTAGCCTTTCCCCCTCAATACAGAAGTGGCACTGTGCCTGCCCCACAGAGGACCCCACCCCCCTGCATCTCAGAGCGGAGTTGAGCTGGCCTGGGGAGGTGCAGAGCAGGCAGGCACACTTTGTTGTTGAAAGCTACTGAGATTATGAAGTCACCTGTTACACGGCAGCATACTCAGTCTCTTTTCACTGAATAAAGACATTCATTACCAAAGTGTGATTTCTTTCTACAAAAATTGGAATATACAACATTGGAGACCAGGAAGATGGGAGTCACTGTACTGCAGTGGTGAGACATTTAGGAAAACTCATGACGCAATAGTCTTAGTGAATGCGTGAGTCTAAGCTAAAAGGGAGGCCAAGAGAATGCCAGCAGGTGCCTTGACTGCTATTTTTAGCATGTAAGAAAATAGTATAGGAAAGAGATGAGTTCAGAAAGAATAAAGCAATTTTTAGTCAAGTCTAAAGCATAATAGAGAGTCCAGAAACTCAAGATCTTGTATATTTTGGAGAACTGTTTCTTCTCAAACCCAACAGAGAATGATAAAACTAAGTAGAAAGGACAATTAGAACTTAGCTTTATGGGAAGGGTCAATGAAAGAGTACAGCCATAGCATCTTTAAGCCCTGTCAATTAAGTTGACCTCTGTGTCTTCTAATTAGGTTGGCAAGTTGCACACCTCATGTAATCCCTCCCCTGAGTGTGAACAGAAGCTACAAACATGACGGATAAGAGAATCCATGCATAAAAGATTTTACAGAAGTCATTAAAGTTCCTAATAGGAGGACTCTGAATTCATTGAAAAGGATATTTAAAAGAGTTTGAGAGATTCAAAGAAAGAGAAACATAGAGAAGCAAACTGCCCTGTAAGGACTGAGGACACTCAGCCTCTAGGAGTTAAAAGTGATCCTGGTATGGCAATATAAAAGAAAATAGAAATCCGGGCGTGGTGGCACACGCTTGTAATCCCAGTACTTTGGGAGGCGGAGACCGGAGGATCCGGGTTCGCGGCCAGCCTCAGATCTCTCTCTCTCTCTCTCTCTCTCTCTCTCTCTACTTAGTGAGGCCCTCCGCAACTTCGTGAGACCCGGTTTCAAAATAAAGTACAAAAAATAGGGCCGGGGGTGTAGTGCGGAGGTAGAATGCCCCTGGGTTCAATCCCCGGTACCGAAAAAAAAAAAAAAGAAAATAGAGACCTTGGTTTAATACTGTGTGGAACTGGATTATCCAACAACTATGTGACTTAGAAGAGAATACTGAGCCCCATAAAGGCACGTGGTCCAGTGACACCTTGATTCAGTCTGTGAGACTCTAAACAGAGAACCTGCCCCGAACAATGAGAGTCTTCTGACCAAAGAACTAAGAGACAACCAAAGTGCATTGCTTTGCACCAATAAGATCTAGTGATTTGTTAGACAGTAATAGAAAACTAATACAACATCCAATAGAGATCTCTTCTGTTGAATAAAATGGCTCCAAAGAATGATCCTAATGGTGTGGCTTGCTTAGAAGACTGAACAAACCAAGATACCCAGAATTACATTTTGAGAGGAAGTCATGTCTCAGAAAGAGTTGTGGGTGTAGATACTACCATATGTTGTTGACTAAAAGATACCAGCTGAGTTTTTGAGAGTTTTATGTCAAAATAATCACCACCACTCTGGACAAAAAATAATTGTGACAGTTCAAGACCAGTGAGATCCCCAACTTTCTATGGAGAAAAGAAGACAAGAGAACTACCGAGCTCCTCACAAGACATATTCTCCAAAGCCCACTTCAGTTGTGTTTGAGACAGATTGGGGGTGGGAATGACAAAAATATGTTAAATGCATGTACAAATATGCCACAATGAAAACTGTTATTCTGTATAGTTAATATGCACTAATAAAAAATGATCATGGAAAAGATAGGATGTTTTTCCAGAGGGTGAGGAAAAACAATAGACAAGGAATGTCCCGTCCCCATCTGGAAATCCCATAATATTATTACACGATTGCTACAGACCAATGATTACTATATGCCCTCTCCCCATTCTTTCCCTTTCTGAAAGAGAATTGTTATTAAGATTATCTTATCCATATTCTGACATAGAGTTTTGGGTAGAACACAACATAAAATGTGTACTTTGGATTCATCGGTATAAAGATGATGCTGCCATCCCATTCTATCTCCTCAGCCTTGACTCCTCGGATGCACCTGATGACTTCCAACTACATCACCTGAATTGCTTTGCCTGAGGGTTTTCTTTGCCAACATGGAAGTCCAGAAGTGCTGGGGAACTCACCTGGGAACATCTCTCAGTCAATGACTGATGGGAGTCAGTGGGAATGATTGAGGGTAACCTTGAGCTGAGTGTTTTCACTGCACCCATCATTCCTCCGGCGGCACTTAGCTCCAGCTGCCCATGCCTCTGATCGGCTGCCTCCTGTTCCCTGTCTCACTTTCCCAGTCCTCAAACAGTATTTCCTTCCCTTCCCAGATACATCTTTCCAGGGAAACCCAATTATGACAACTGCTCCCTGAATCCAGGTGTTCCTGAACATCTGGTACAGTCCTTACAGAAATCACTGTGAAGATTCTGAACTTGGACCTTAAAACAGAATCTGAGGCAGGTGGGGTTGTGGGGCCCTGGTATTGTCTCTCTTAGGGAAAGAAAGAAGTTGAGTGATTCTGCTGGAAGGAAGTAAAAGAACTCAGTGCATGTGGCTCTTCCTCTTTGTGTTTCCCTGTCCTCTGGGAGGATTATACTTTCCCATTCTATGGAATTTAGGAGTAAGCCACATGAGTTCTTTGGTCCATGACAGCATAAAGGAAGTAATGATTCATTTCCTGGCAAAAGCTTTAAGAGTCAGCTCATGATTTGCTATATTTCTATTCTTTTTGCTGTACATCTGATAATGTTCCAGAAAGATTTTTTCATCAGCTGAGTCTCAGAGTGAAGACTTAAAAGGAGAGCCTGGCTGACTCAGAATTGATAGTAATAAACTTCTGTTATCATGAGACACTGAAGTTTCAGAATTGTTCATTACCATGATATAACCTTGCCATGATATAACCTAACCTGTCTTGGCTGGTACTATGTTCCCAAATGAGGATTTGGGGAAAACAAAGATGCAAATATCTAATGGAAGAACAGGACTGAAGCAATGCCACCATTCACACTCTCTGGAAAGGGAGAGAGGGCAAAAGGGAGACTTTGGGTGCCTGTAACAGCAAAGAAAGAAAATCAGTGTGGCTATTTAGGGGATCAGTAATCATCAGAACAAGAGAGCAAAGAAAAATTATACCAAGGTCACCACTCAAGAAATTCAGGAGGATATTTTCTCCCCACAGATGGAGTTGTAAATAGCCAGAATATATTATCACTGGCAATCAGAAAACTGTTGTCAGTAATTTTAAATGGAACTTTAGCAAATGAAGGGATGAAACAAGAAAAATTACCATGCAAAGTTCCCAGTACTCTTTTGTGCTTTTTTCTTATTTTTTAGGGTTCCAGTATCAGAGAACCTGTATCAGATACTAGCTCTGACTAATTTAAGCAGAAAAATGATCTGATCTAGGGCTATTGGATAGCTCTTGCATCTCAGAGAGGGTGGAAGCCTAGGTTCAGATGCCATGTAGCAAAGCATAGTGTTTCCATCATCCTTGGCCAGGTAAGGATGCCCATGCATCACCACCAATGGCAGGGACAGACCCAGCCACTTGTACTGCCAGTACAGTGGACCAAGACACATAGGATTAGAACTTGGATGAGGCTGGCATCAAAGCCACCACCTATAGCCATGGAAGATATGAAATGGTCTGCCTCTATGATGTCACTAGCCTGTCATCCAGTGTCTAAATTGTAGGCATCTAAAATCAACCACATACCATGTACAAAGGAGCCTCGAAAAAGACTGGCATTTTAATCTTGTATAGTAAAAAGTGGATTCTATCTCAAAGATGGTAGTCTTCCAATAGAAGAAGAGGGTTCACAAAAAGAAGGTGTTAACAATAAGATTGACATACATCCACTCCAACACCACACTTCCCCTGAGAGAGGCAACAGGGACAATAAAAATAACAAAAAATGGGTTAAATCCTGTTCTTCTCCTAGTTAGATGAACCTTCTTTTCTCTGTATCTCAGTTTTTCAACTATAAAATGGGTGGTCGCTATCACTATGATTGTTATCTATCTATCCATCCATCCATTCACCTATCTACCTATATCTATCATCTATCTATCTATCTATCTATCTATCATCTACCTATCTATCATCTATGATCTATCTATCTATATCATCCACCCACCAGTTTATCTATCTATGTACATATCTACTTATCCATTTATTGATCTACCTATCTATATGGAACAGACCCATCTTAAGGGAATTGCAGGTCATGTCTGCAAAAGTCAGATGGTGGTCATGGGCCAATGGTGAGCCATGAACAAGTTTGGATTGGCCCCAATCCTGAAATATTTTAATTAATTATCAGTCTTTAAAATATCATATAAACCCTAGATTTATGTTCTTGTTATAGGCTGAGAGAAGATATTATGATTTTTTCTTTTTCTTATATGTATGGAAATGGTACCAGCATTCACCATGCACCCCTCATCCAGCTTCCCTAAAACCATCTCCCTACCTTTCCTAGCCACAAATTTAACTTTACATAAATGACCAAGGAGGAAGCACCTGGACTTGAATCAGGTGTTGAATTTGATTCCCAGATATTCCACTTTCCAGCTGTGGAACTTTGGAAAAGTGACTTGCATGTTTTAAGCTTTGGTCTTACCATCTTTGAGAATGGCTATGAATACCCTCTGTGGTTGGGCATTATGCAGGAGGAAAGGGCACTCAAGGCCCTTCATTATTAAGGCTGTGGCTTTTTTCCCAGTTGCACCTCCTGCCACTACTCTCCCTCTGAGTTTGTATTTCAGCAACACTGAACTACCCAAGCATTCTCCCTCCCTCCTTCCCTGTCCCTATGCCTATCTCTTCCTCCCTCCCTCCCCATCTCTGTCTCTCTCTATCATCTCTCTCCTTGTCTCTCCCCTTGCCATACACCAGCAACTGCTGTCCCTGACTTCTGGGTTGCCCTCTCCCTTCTCTCTTCCACATTTTCAAGTGGTATCTTCTCCATGAAGCCCTCAATGATCCTTTGAGCTGGGCTGGCTGCTCCTGGGATCTCAGAGTTCTCCAATCCTCTATGCTAGGCTACAATTTATCTCACAGTTTTCCAGGTTATCTATTTGGGAGCTATACAGCTCCTGGAGTATCCCAAAATCCTAATATTGAGTGAAAAGTTATGTTACAAAAGAATACATGTGGAACAAATAATACTTATATTAAAGTTTTTAAACATGCAAGAATATTGTATGTGCATGCATTTACATGTATGTATATATGTATGTTTTAGAAGTGCACACATAGGAAGGAGTATAAAGATATGCATGAGGAAATAAACACATAATTTATAATAGTTTTCAGGGGAAGGGAGGTGGCACATACTATAGGAGTAGTGATATGGAGGGAGGGCTATCTATCCAGAGGCTTTCTCATTATTTGTAATATGCTGTTTCTTAAAACTGGATGATATGTTATTATGTATACTTTTGTGTACATGTTAAGTATTTAAAATAAAATTTAAAAGAAAAGTAAAGAGCATGGAAATTAGAATGAGATCTTTTTTTAAACTGTCCCTGAGATCTGAGACAAGTTACCTGTTGAGCCCCAGTTTCCCCATCCATAACATGAGAATAAGCACTGCTCTCAAATGGGAGAGATTGGTCAATGGGTACACAGTTACCATTCAATAGGCAAAATAAATTCTGCTGTTTTGTTGTACAGTAGAGTGGCTATAGCTCACAGTAAGGTATGGTATATCTCAGAACAGCTAGGAAAGAGAAATTTGAATGTTTTCACCACAAAGGGACAATCAATGTTTGAGATGGCCATGCTAATTATCCTGACTGGATCACTATACAGTGTGTACTTGTGTTGAAATATCACACCACATAAATATTTATAATCATTGTGTCAATTAAAAATAAAAATAATTTAAAAATATTATCAAGGAGTGTGTGGAAATTATAAAAGCTCATACCTATGAAGCTAGTGTCCAGAGCAGGGTCAGGCACAGAGTGAGTGCTCAGGAAATGTGTGTTGCATAAAGTGGCAAATATTAAACACATAGGACACTTTAAAATGCTTTGGGGATCTTATTTGTTTACCACCTTGATGTCTGAAAAGTAGAATCATAACTGAGTGTTGCCGTGTTGCCGGTAGAACTAATTCAAGACCCTAAACTGTTCTCTTCCCCCTTTTCCTCCAGAGATTATCCTGGACCTTCAAATGCCCATCCTGAAACAGCACATGAGTGTTTCAGTAGAAGGATCACAGTGAGGGGGTGGGGTTCAAACAGAAGGCGCTGCCTCCCGGGACTGCCTCTGTTGCCAGTCACCTCCGTCCCCGACTGAGAAATCCCAGCGACTCACAGAGCTGCGGGGTCAGCACTTCCTCTTCTGCACACACGGAGACAATCCCTGCAGGCACTTTCCTTCCCATCCCTGCGGCTGGCCCATCTCAGTACCAAGGACAGCTCCTGGGTGCATCGACCTGCTACCAGGGTCCAGGGCTTTGATCCAGAAAGCGAGTTGAGGCCACAGGTACTAAACTCTGCACTTCAGTAATAGAAATCTTAGTGAAGCTGCTAGTAGATGGAGGCCATTTCTCAGTGTCTCATTGGAAAAACCACAGGAACTTGAATACCGACCCCACTGAAAAGTTCATTTATAAAAACTCAAAACCAGTTAATGGGCCAGGCAGTCTTCTACTGGGGAAGAAAGATCTAACAAGCAAATATCTAAACACATAAATACACGTTTATCAAGTGAGATGCAAGAAACAACCCTGAGACAGAGGAAACAATTAGAGCAGGGACTTGGGATTGGCTGGTTGGGAAAGACTCTCTGAGGAGCTCGTAGGAGCTCTGGATTAAAAGGAGCTGGCCATGCAGAGAGCAGGAAGCACCTCCATGCAGGGAAATAGTGTGTGCAGAGCCCTGGGAGAGGGGTCAGCTGGCCTCTGGGGCAAAGCATTCCATAAGAGGAATAGAAAGTGCAAAAACTCTGAAACCAGAAAGAAACTGCCTTGTTTGCTGAGCAGAACAAAAGCAATGTGTGACTGTCAGCAGGATGAAGAGGTCAGTCACTCAATGAGGTCAGACAGCATGAGCAGGATGAGGAAGACCTTGACAGCCATGGTTTAGAGTTTGGAATTTAATCAATCAGTGATGAGAAGTGGTTGAAATGACCTAAGAAAAGAAGTGGTATAATCAGATACATGCTTTTTTAAAAGGCCACTTTTGCTGGGCATGGTGGCACATGCTTGTAATCCCAGTACTTGGGAGGCTGAGACAGGAGGATCACGGGTTCGCAGTCAACCTCAGCAACTTGTGAGACCCTCTGAAACTTAGGCCCTGTTTCAAATTAAAGAATAAAAAATAGGACTGGAGGTATAGCTCAGAGGTATAATGCCTCTGTGTTCAATCCCTAGTACCCCCCCACACACATATATAAACACTTTTAGCTGGGCACAGTGGTGCACGCCCATAATCCCAGTACTTGTGAGGCTGAGACAGGAGAATCGCAGGTTTGATAACAGCCTCAGCAACTTAGTGAGATTCTCAGCAACTTCATAAGATCTTCAGCAACTTAGCAAGACCCTGTTTCTAGAATAAAAAAAAAAAGGTCTGGGAGTATAGTTCAGAGGTAGAATGTCCCTGAATATAATCCTCAGTACCAAAACAACAACAAAAGACCACTTTTGATGCTATTGAGAGAATGCACTGAAAGAGGGAATAGTGAGAACAAGTAGAGAGGCTAGCAGAGCCACCCAGGTGAGTCGGCCAATGGGGTGGGGAGGAACTCACAGTGGACAGAAGAGTGTGGATTTGGAAAAATATTTCAGAAGTTGAAAAAATAGACCTTGATGATCTATTGAATTTGCTGGTGAGAGAAAAAGGAGAGATTAATACAAGGCTTGAGGATCCTTGTTTGTACATTTGAGTGAATGCAGATGTCTTTAACCATCTTAGGTAGAGATAACAAACTAACAAGGGACCAAGAGTTCCATTTAAAGCATGTTCAGTTGGAGAGGGCCATGACGCATTCAAGTGAGAATGTTAAGTAATCAGCAGTTGTGTAGACTGGGAGCTAAGATTGGGTTGGACAATCACTCAGGCTCATGTATAGAAGACTGAATTTGGGGTAGTGGTTCTCATGGAGGAGGATGCACTGTGTCCCAGAAGACATTTACCAACATCTGGAGACATTCTGGGTTATCACGACTGGGGAGGAAAGGGCTGCAATCAGCGTTTAGTGGGTCAAGATCAGGAAGGAAGACCAGTGCACAGAACAGCACCCACAACAAAGTTATCCAGCCCCAATGACAGTAGTGCCAAGGTTGAGAGCCCCTGGTGTGGGGCCTGGACATGTGCTGTATGCCCTAAGGGTATTTAAGATTCCCCTGTTGGCCGCCTCTGGTTTTTGCTCCTATTGTAACTTTGACCTCTTCACCATCCAGCATTTGAGAAAGCTCCCAAGACTTGGAGTCAAACCAATGTGAGTCTAAATCTCAGTTATACCATGAATTTGTGTGACCTTGGGAAAGTATCTTCACATCTCTGAGCTACAAAGAATAATAATAATTGTCACCCTTGGGCTTGTGACAAGGGAAATGAAGTGATAATAATAAGGCATCAGGACATTGTCTAGAACCAATAGATATTCAAAAGATGGTTACTATTCCCCTGCATAGCTCTAATTGTGCTTTCCTGGGACCAGATAGAGAGGCAAATGGTCTCTGTGCACCCTTGTAAATATCCTTCTACCCCAGACTTCCATCTCTGAGTTCCCCAGTGCCCTTTGCAGACCTTTCTTGTGTCATTTCGCATGGAAGCACCTGTTTGTAAGCCCATCAGCTCTGCTAAGCAGAGAGCACAGAGTGGATTCTAGTCACAATTCCTGAGCTTCCACAACTGCAGACATCAAGTCATCTGCCTGGTATCCGCTCACTCCTTTAATTCTCACTTCAGCCTAGGGACACCAACTCTGGAGTTCCTAGTTTTATAATGGCAGTCAGTAAGGCTCAATTTCTTTTTTTTCTTTTTTTTTTTTTTTGCGGTACCAGGGATTGAACCCAGGGGCATTCTACCTCTGAGCTACACCCCCAGCCCTATTTTTCATTCTTTATTTTGAAACAGGGTCTCACTAAGTTGCGGAGGGCCTCACTAAGTAGCTGAGGCTGGCCACGAACCCGGATCCTCCGGTCTCAGTCTCCCAAGTAGTGAGATTACAAGTGTGCCTGGCTTAGTAAGGCTCAATTTAGATAATGTATGAAACAACTGAAAATTTCTCCTTTCCCCACTAGGCCAAATCAAGGTAACTTCTTCACTTCATCCAGCCTTTTAACAACTGTTTGATAACAGACCTGGAAACCCAAACAAAGGTGCCAGCTCCCACCCCTTGCCAACATTGGTTTGCAGGGTCAGAGTTGTACAGGGCAAGGACTGGCCAACTCTGGGGTCCCCCTGCTTGGGCCATCCCACCTGCCGGGTCTCAGGAAGCCTACCTGGAAAGACAGGCCTGTGCTCACAGGCCATTCATGCCTGGCTGCCTTCGCTGAGACAGCATCAGCCAAGGGACAAAGGGATATGGCCTCTGGACCCAGAAGAGTTTAGCAGTGCCTGCCTCTCAAGAGTTGAGATAGATCCTTTGAACCCATGATATCATGGAAACTTCTCTCCAGGGGGCTGAGAAAGAGACAGGCTTTCCAGGGCACTGGCTGCTTAACAAGAAAGACAGCAGGCTGGAGAGTTTATCATTTGCTCCTCTAGTGAAAAATCTAAAAGAAGTCACTGCAAGACCCCAAAGTTTGGAAAAGATCTTTTTTGGGAGATAACAAATGATCTTTATTCTGTAGCTATTTTGAGTCTTGGTTTTCCCCCTGAATGTCTGCAAATAATAGCCACTTCCTTGTAGGAACACCTATGAAACTTCAAGGTATAGAACATATAAAAAGAATACCTTGTACTGCCCAGCACAAAAAAAGAAGGGTGTTAGCAAAGAATGGCTGTTTTGTTTTAATGTAGCCTTATTAAACAGTATGCGTTCACTGAAAAAATAGATAATGCAGATAAATCAATAAAGCAAAGAAAAGCCAACCATGAGTTCACCATGCTAAGATAATTGTTATTAGCCTCTTTGAGGGGAGCTTGCAGGCTGTTTTCTATGCATGAATATACAGACACCTGTGTGTGTGCATCTGTAGTCACTGAGATGCGATCACGTCTTCGTCAGAGGCTGTCACCATAAGAGGAAGCCCACAGTTGGCTGAAGTCCTCCGGCACCACCCTGGCCCACACAGGTTCATGAGCTTAACCTTGCCCTCTACCCCAGTGTGAGCTGGCATTAAATGAAACCAGGTCTGTATCCTCCAGACAGACAAAACTCCTTGCAGGTGGCTCTACCTAAACTGTGAGGTTTGATCCACAAGAGTAGGGTCAGCATGACGCTGGTAGGCTCATTGGGACTTACCCACTAGGTTCCTTTGAAAGCGGGTAATCTCGCAGTGCAGGTTCGGGCTAGTTGCTCTGCTCTGTGACAGGCAGGGGAACCTTGGTACCCCAGGGAGTGAACTTCACACACCAGGGGGCACCAGCTGTCACATACTAACACTTCCCGAGTGGAAGCATTTTCCTTAGGGTATTAGATGGAATGCACTCACTTCATCTTTACATCTTCATGAAATTGGTATTATTACTGTTCACATTTTACAGATGGGAAAACTGAGGCTCAGAGAGCAAAGGGAGCCCCGAGGTCTGTTTCCTCCAATAAATACCCGTGGGACCTTAGGGAGCTCACGGAACTTCTCTGATCCTCTGTGTGCTCATCTTGCAAAGGGAACTGCAATGTAGATATGATTTTCAGCACAGAAAGGAGCTCAAAATATAGTAGATTATTTCCTTTTATTTAAAAAAATGCTTAGCAAAATTTTAAATCTGCTCCCCCTTCCCCAGCCTCCAGGACTTAGAAACACTCTTTAGTCCATTTAGCCAAGCCTACAGTTAGCTCTTTTCCTGGCCACATGTATGTATCCCTCTCCTGGAACCTCATTAGCAGATCTGTGGTGGCTGGATCTTTGTGATGCCAAGAGGCGTCAAGCACAGCAGCACACGGTCCCCTGGTTCCCTGGCCCTGGAGCGGCCATTCCCTGTTTAACTCTCAGGGGCTGTCAAGTGCTGGGCATACAGGGGGAAAAAATCCTAGAATTCTAGAAAACAAGAGATGGAAAACAACCGAAAACTCATCCACATTCATCAGCTCATTTCACAAACAAGGAGATAGACCCGAAGAGAGGCCTATTACTTTGGCATTGAAAATTTGGGGAGTTTTATTTATGGAATGCATATCTTCCCCTTTTCAGGCTCCCAGAGGTTTTGGACTAGGGAGTGAAGGAAATAAGTGCTAAAATAATGAGGCCATGGAGCCGTGGAAAGTCCACAGGTGTGAAGGAAGGTGCCACTGCCAGCTCCAAGCTTGTGGGGACCCTAGAACTCTCAGGAGAGGTGGTTTCTTCTACCCTCTGCACCATCGTGGAAGGATGAGGAGGAAGCGGAGGCCATGAGGCTCAACAGAAACCACCTTCCATCCCCATTGGCAAACGGAGGGCCCTTTTATCACTATACTCACCGATTAGAAGCACACTCCCGTGTGTGTGAAGTTTGATCATGTAGACAGTCTGCCAGATCGAAATCACAGCAGCTCCCTGGGCAGGGGCCACCTGTCATCTGAAGAGAGATCACTCCTCACTCCTGCCGTCAGTTGCTGTCTTAGTCTGCTTTGTGATGCTATAACACAATACCACAGACTGGGAAATTTATGAAGAACAGAGCTTTGTTGGCTCATGGCTCTAGAGGCTGGGAAGTCCAACAGCATGGCTCTGGCATCTTCCCACGGCAGAAGGCAGAAGGAAAAGAGAGGAGGAGAGTGAGTGAACCAACTGGCTGCCTTGAGCCCTTTTATAATTGGCATCGATCCATTAATAAGGGCTGAGCCTTCAGGACTCAAACACTTCCCGTTGCCCCAAAAACTGTTGTACTAGGATTAAGTTTACAATATATGCTTTTTTTTTGGGGGGGGAGTACATTTGAACCACAGCAGTTACCTGGGGAATAGGCAGAGCCTCTAAAATGAGAACAGAGAGGGCTGTCCAGGCACCAGCGGCAGATATAGAATCCGCCTCTCTTTCAGGACAGCATCAGGGAGTCAGGGATGTGGAGCCAAGGCCAGTCAGTGGACCAGGTGGTCTCTAGCGTGGCCCGCCCCCTCCAGAGCCAGGGCCGCCTCCCCTCGGCATCAGCGCAGCCTTCCTGCCTGCCAGCCCCAGAAATATCACTGCAGCCACTTCGCTCATTCCACAGCGCCGACTCCAACTTGCCAGACATGTGTGGGTGTAGGCAAGTGAGCTACAAACTCCAGAAAGTTCTGTTTCCTCTGCTCAAAACTCAACACTGCCAGCCCCCAGCATTTGGCTTTCCATTTTTCTTTCGCAAGCAACAGGACTGCTTTTCCATAATGAATTTCTGCACCTTCACAGGACCCGGGAGGGGAGTAGCTGAGGGAGAGCTGAGCTGCCAGGCCAGCTTGTCCCTGCTGGCCTGCCTGAACCCTCACCGACCCAGTCAACCAGCACCCTGGGCCACACTGCCAGGGCTTGGCCGGCCCCAGGGCTCACACCTGGGCTCCTCCAAGAATCCCAAAGGCCTCCTGCCAGGGATGTCCTGGATCACTTTGCCACCCCAGCTGGACACTCAGTGTCCTGTTCCACCATCTCACAGAAGTGGGAGGTGATAGGATTGTGGCCTCTGGGCAGGAGACCTGCCTGCAATACCAGCTCTGTGTGTGTGTGTGTGTGTGTGTGTGTTTCTTCTTTTCTTCTTTCTTTTTCTTTTCCTTATTTCTTTTTTAGAGAGCACTTTGATTTTATTTCATAAATATAAAGATGAGCATATTATGAGATCTGGAAATCCATGCTAGTTACTTATGCAAATATATACAAAGAGATATATACAAATGGGCATAGTGGCACACACCTGTAATCCCAGTACTTGGGAAGTTGAGACAGGAGGACTGCAGGTTTGAAGCCAGTCTCAGACATTTAGGAAGGCCCTCTGCAACTTAGTGAGACCCTGTTTCAAAATAAAATAATAAAATAGGGCTGGGGCTGTAGCTCAGAGGCAGAATGCCCTGCATTCAATCCCCAGTACCAAAAAATATAAAAAAGAGAAACATAGACAAGAATGCTAACTGTACACCAAGAGGAGAGTGGGTTCAATTATTTGTGAACTAGTCATGTAAGGGTACTTTCTAAAGAGATAAAATGAATGAGCTCTATCTACCAGTATCAACATAGCTAATTTTCAAACATAATATGTTTGAAATACACTCCAGCAGTAAGAGCTGGAGTGTAGCTCAGTGTAAAGAGTGTGCTTAGCATGCACCAAGCCCTGAACTTAACCCCCAGCACCACATTAAAAGGCAATCCTAATAATGTTGAATTTTGTTATCTCTATTTTAAATTGGCACAAAATATTGGAGAGAAGATTGGGATACAGGAATGCAACTGGATAGGAGGAAAAAATAATGTCCTATAGCATGGTAGGGTAACTATGGTTGATAACAGTTCATTGTATATTTCAAAATAGGTAGTAGAGAGGATTTTGAATGTTCCTAAGATAAAGAAATGACAAGTGTTTGAGGTGATGGACGTGCCAGCTGCATGGTCCTGGGACACTGCTTCACCTCTCCTGACATCAGTTTCCTCTTCTGTACAATGAGGATGATAAACATTACCCTAACAACACTGGGGTGTAGGGGTTAAGTGAAAGGATGTTTGGCCTACAGACTATAGCAATTGATTATTTAACTAATATTATACTGATACAAATACTAATTAATAACATTGCTAGTTAATCATAGTTTGTTATTAGGTCACTTAACCCTTCCTGAGCCTGTCTTCCTAGCCATAAAATATTCAATGTTCCTTCCAAACCTGCTGTCCAGCGGCCTGTTAGGAGATGGCATCCCTGCCAATGTGGTTCTTGTGAAGAGTAACTGAAGCAGAGAGGGCACGGGAAGCACTGAGCCAAGCCCCAGGTCACAGGGTGCAGGTAGCAGATGCACACACCACTGAAGGGCAGCCTGAGCAGAGGGATGTGGCCCTCTTCACCTAACCTTGTGGCCTTCCTAACTGTGCATGTGTTTCAATAACCTCTCTGTACTTCTACTTCTTCATGTGGACAAATAAAGTGCCTACCTGTGGGGCAGTTGAAAAAGAAACGCACATTGTGAAGTGAGACTACAATGCACCAATAAAAACATAAAAAAAAAAAGAAACGCACATATGGGAAGCACTCAGTGAGCTCCAGCTATTACTGCTGCGCCCCAGGCTCCAACAGCCAACAGTTCTCTGCTTTCCATCACCAGGCTCCTCCGCTCTGGCTGCCAGGTGCCAGCCCTCCCCACCACCAGCTGCCCATGCACACTAGGGGCTTCCCACTGCCCTCCTTCCTGTCCACAAGCTTGCTAGAGGTGCATAGGCAATCTTCTTGTTTTCATTTTACCCCTTTTAGAAATGGTTGCAATGAACCTCTTTTTGCATACAGTCTCTTCTTTCCATTAACTTCTTTCCCTGGAGAGTAAAATGATTAGGTCAAAAGCAGCAGCATTCTTTCTTTAGCTTTTTGTATATCTTGCACTACTTTTCAAGGTGTGCCTGTGTCCATCACACCGTTACTCTCAGGACACAGACATGCCAAGTTTACCACATCAGCACTGAGAGTCATGATTTTTCCCCATTTAATTTACTTATTTAAAAGGTATATGACCCCAATAAGAATGGCAATCATTAAGAAGTCAAACAACAACAAATGTTGGCGAGGATGTAGGGAAACTGGGTCTCTTCTACACTGTTGGTGGGATTGCAAGTTAGTTCAACCACTATGGAGATCAGTGTGGAGATTCCTCAGAAAACTGGGAATGGATCCACCATATGATCCGGCTATACCACTACTGGGTATCAAACCAAAGGGATTGAAACCAGAAAACTACAGTAATATATGCATACCCATGTTCATAGCAGCACAATTCACAGTGGCCAAATCATGGAACCAACCTAGGTGTCCATCAACAGATGAGTGGATT
>PVJS01005693.1:5638-55082 GCA_004027185.1 Glis glis | reverse complement strand
CATCAAAATGTATAATTACAATGCACCAATAAATGAACATAAAAAAAATTTGCCTAGAAATTTATCTTCCAAAGGAATGTGCATAGAATTTATGAAGAAAATTATAGCACTTTGTTGAATTTTTGAAGAACATAGAGGGAAATCTGTGTAAAGGACAGTCATATCATGTTTATAGATGATACATTTGTTTAATATTTAAGTGATCAATAAAAAAGAAAGTTATCACTCATTTGTCTTAGAATGAAATCCACACTCAATGAACTCTGATCATACATGTAAAGCAGTCTAATGAGATTTTCAATGTTTAATCATTAAATATGTAAGAAAAGTTAAAGAAGACCGTGCATAGAATAAAACTTGCAATATGTAAGAAAAGAACCAGAGCATACAGAAATAGAATTAAAACTAACAAATTTAAAAGACAGAAATTATGACACCCCTGGAAAAAGAAAAGGATGCTATAAGAATCAGAAAAAGAAAAATAGCTAGACCTCCCTCATGAAAATTACAGATATGATAGATGGAAGCAAAAATTAAGTAATGGGTTTCAAAGATAAAAGTTAAATCTTCTACTATATAGAACAAAGAGGTAAAAAGTAAAAAGTGGACAATAAGATAGGAAAGAGAAGAACATTAGAGTATTAGTACCAGATGTACAGCATCTGCTTAGTAGAAATTGAGAACAAGTCAGGTGTGGTGGTGCATGCTTGTAATCCTAGTACCTGAGACTGGAGGATCTTGGGTTCGAAGTCAGCCTCAGCAACTTAGTGAGACCCTGTTTCCAAATGAAAAATAAATAGGGCTGGGGGTGTAACTTGAAGGTAGAATGCCCCTGAGTTCAATCTCCAGTGCCACCAAAAAAAAAAAAAGAGAGAGAAAGAAAGAAGTTGAGACCAAAAGCACAGATAAAAACATCTGCTATCAAATTATCAAATTATCAAAGATATAGTAAAAGAAAACTCTCCCAAAGTGAGAGTCATGAATTTTTAGACTGAAAAACAAACAAACAATGGGTATATAGCATAAGAAATTAGAAAACAGCAATATCAGGACTTTATGATATTTTAATATTTTAGGAGACCTTAAAATCTATCAAAGAGAAAACAATAAACAGGTTACATACAAAAGATCTGAAATAAAAGCAGCATCTCAAAATCAGTTTTAGAATCTAGAAAACAATGGGCCAATCTTCTGTTGGGAAAACAATTCTATGTCTAGCCAAACTAACAATCAATGCAAGTATAGAATAAGACATTTTCAGACTCACAAAGTCTCCAAAAATTTACCTCCTGAGCAACACTTCTAGGGAGCCTAAAGAATGTGCTCCCATCAAAACAAGTGAATAAGCCAAAAATAGGGACGATATAACAACCCAGAAACAGAAGATACAGCATGGAAGAAAGCAAAGAGAAGTTCTGAGATGACAGTGCTGGAGGCTTAGAGACAATCCAGTCCAATGGTAGCAGGAGATCAGAGAGTTCCAGGAGGGGTGTGGATGTGTATTTCCTGGTTACGCACAAAATTAGTAAGTTACCAGTGTTACAGAGTAGAAAATTGTATCAGGATATATTTTTACAAAACAGTAGAGGGTGTAGGAAGTCATACATAGATTTAAAGAAAAGAAAGTGCCGGGCGTGGTGGCGCACGCTTGTAATCCCAGTACTTGGGAGGCGGAGACCGGAGGATCAGGGTTCACGGCCAGCCTCAGCAACTTAGTGAGACCATCTGCAACTTAGTGAGACCCTGTTTCAAAATAAAGAATAAAAAATAAGGCCGGGGGTGTAGCCCAGAGGTAGAATGCCCCTGGGTTCAATTCCCAGTACTACAAAAAAGAAAGAAAGAAAGAAAGAAAAATAAAGAAAAGAAAGCAAATGAAGTGGAAGAGGGGCATTATATAACTGTAAGAAACATCAAAAGATGTATTAGCATGAACATTAAATCATAGTATGCTCCAGAGTGAAAAATATCTACATAGTTATAATAACCAAAATATTTAGCATACACTATAAAACTGGTGATACAGTAAGATCAGAAAAATGGGAAGAGGAAATCTAAGACAGTCACCTAATGGAGTAATCAATAGGAAATCTACCATTGTTGACTACGTGTGTTAGCTGTATGTTGTATAGAGATTTGGAGGGAAATCCTAAAAACAATGGCAAAAGCAGGAGGAATCGAGGGCTTCTGGGAAGTGCAGCGGGGTGGGGATATGGGAGGATATTTGCACTTACCATATACTGTATATATTGCAGTGTTTCCCAGCAGGGTCATTTTTTGGCATTTTGGGTGGTAAAGCTTCTTTTCGTGGGACACTTCCATGCATGGCAGGATGTTTGGAACAACTAACCGTTGAGAGTCTAGTGCTAGGAGCACCTCCTGTATTTGTGACAAACCTAAATATGCCTATACTTTTCTCAAAGCCCTCTAAAGGTAAATGGTGCTATTTGAAGGTAAGAGATAAAAAAATAAACAGAACATGTTGGGGACAGAGAAAGAAGAGACATTTAAAATCAGAAGATTGAGCTAGGCATGGTGGCGCATGCCTGTAATCTCAGTACTTAGGAAGCTGAGACAGGAGGATTGTAGGTTTGAGGCCAATCTCAGCAACTTAGCGAGTCCCTCAGCAACTTAGTGAGACCCTGTTTCAAAAATAAAAGATAAAATAGGACTGGGGGGTGTAGATCAGAGGTAGAATATCCCTGGGTTCAGTCTCCAGTACGAAAAAGAGGAGAATACTGAGTACATATTATGCAAAATTTTAAATTTTAATGAAATATAATTTTCCTGGTAAAATAAAAATTATAATAAATAATAAAAAGTAACCTTGAAAAGAGAAACATACTCAAAACTGATCTTCAAAGAAACACACATTTAAAAAATACAATCTAGTCTTGTATTACATGGAGTTCTAGGAACTTTCAAGAGATATTTTCACACCATTGGAACCATTTTATAAAAAGAATTGGAAAGTTTTCTATATGGCAATAATACTAAAATGGAAAGTGTGGGAACACACACATGCAAATCCTGCTGACCAATTTTATTTTACTTGTGCATATAGATTCAAATTCTAAAAGAAAAAAATAAAATTTTATTTAGCAACACATAAAAGGACTATTGGGGGGCATTACTGGGGATTGAACCAAGGGGCATTATACCTCCAAAGCTACACCCCAGTCCTTTTTATTTTATTTATTTATTTTTTTATTTTGAAACAGGGTCTTACTAAGTTGCTGAGGTTGACTTCAAACCTGTAATCCTCCTGTTTCCGCCTCCCAAATACTAGAATTATAGGTATGAGCCATCATGCCCAGCAAAAGGGACTATTAAATTACAAATTGGGTAATGAACAATCATGTAAGAATTCTTCATCAGAAAATTTATTAATCAAAAGATTATCAAAGGATAAAAATTATGTGTAAATTTCTATAAATATTAATAGATACATTTTGATGAATTACAACATATATTACTGATATGATAATACGTGGCCTTGGAACATTAGAAATAGAAGCATACTTCCTTGACTTTTAAAGAATATACACTGTCCTAGGAAAGACCCCATAACAACAGCCAACATTGTTATTATTAGTGGGGGGTTCTCATTAAATTAGAATGCTAGGTGGTGATGCACACTTGTAATATGGTGGTGCACACTTGTAATCTCAGGACTTGGGAGGCTGAGACAGGAGTAATTCAAGTTTGTGGCCAGACTCAGCAACTTAGTGAAGCCCTCCACAACTTATTGAGACCCTGTTTCAAAATAAAAATAAAAAATAGGGCTGGGGAAGTAGCTTAGACGTAGAATCCCCTTAGTTCAATCCCCAGTCCCCCCCCAAATTACAATGCTGGCAGGCATGCACAATACTGTTATTATTACCACCTTGTTCTGGAAGTGCTAGCCATGGCATCAAAGATAAGAAAATGAGGGAAAAAAAGAAAGCATAAAAACTGTTGTGAAAGTAAACAAAAAGTCATTTTTATTTGCAATAATACAACTGTCTAATTCTAAAACATTTCTTGAAAATAATGAGTTGAAATGTGGCTGATTTCAACATTAATATGCACAAACCAATAGATTTATTCTCTACTTAGAATAAGAAGTGGCTAACAAACAAAACTTTACATACATTTCTTATTTAGAAAGAGCAACAGAAATATGAAATAAAAATACCTCAGATGCACATATAATGTTTGTATATTTGAACATGTGAAGAGACATAATCTATAAACAGAGTGCATTTTATTAGCGCATTTTAGTTACCCAGAATAATGGGTTTCCTTGTGGTATATTTGAAAGTGCAAATAGCCTTCTTTGATCATACCCACCCCTCTCACCCTCCTTTAGTCTCCCCCCACCCCTTCCTCTTCTCTAATAGTCTTCCTGATACTTCCAGTCCTCTTTCCCCGATTCCGCATGTGAGGGAATACATACATAATACTTGTCTGAGTCTGACCACTTTTGCTTAACACTATGATCTCCAGTTCCGTTGATTTTCCTGCAAATGACATGATTTCTCTCTTGTATATGGCTGAACAATACTTTATTGTGTATATATATCACATTTTCCCTATCCCTTCGTCTGTTGACAGATAGGCGAGGCTGAGTACATGACTTGGCTATGGTGAAGAGTGCTGTGGTAAGTATGGGTCTGCAGGTATCTCGGATGCCATCTTTGCATCCTTTGGGTATACCCAGGAGTGGTATAGCTGGATCATATGGTAGTTCTATTTTTAGATTTTGAGGATACTCCATATCGATTTCTGTTGTGGTGAACTAATTTACATTCCCACCAATACTATCTAAGGGTTCCTTTTCCCCTGCATCCTTGCCAGCATTTATTTTTATCTCTGTTCTTGATGACTGCCTTTGTGATTGAGCCAAGATGGAATCTCAATGTAGTTTTTTTTTTCAATATTGGGGATTGAACACAAGGACATTCTACCTCCGAGCTACACCCCCAGCCCTATTTTTTAATTCTTTATTTTGAAACAGGGTCTCACTAAGTTGCAGAGGGCTTCACTAAGTAGCTGAGGCTGGCCGCGAACCTGTGATTTTCCTGTCTCAGCCTCCCAAGTACTGGGATTACAGGCATGTGACACCATACGCAGCTTTCAGTGTAGTTTTGATGTGTATTTCCATGATGGCTAAACATATTGAACATTTTTTTCATAGAATTATTGGCCATTTGTACTTCTTTTGAGAAATGTCTGTTCAGTTCATTTTCCCATTGATTGATTGGGGTTTTGTGGAGTTAAGTTTTTTTGAATTCTTTATATATTCTGGATATTAATCCTTTGTTGGAGGAGTAGCTGGCAAAGATTTTCTCCCATTCTGCAGGCTATCTTTTCCAGAGTGCATATTTAAAGCTGTCAATCCTCTCTAAATTACAATCCAATTTAAAAGAATCAATATAAAATACTTTTTTCCCTAGGAACTTGATTAAATGATTTACAATTAATCTAAATGAATAAAGAAACTTGAGTAGCTATAAAAATCAAAGAAAAGTTACAAAACAATACATAATTTCCATATCTAAAGCAAGATGATTCTGGTGTGGGAGCAGATAGTTTAATCAAAAGAATAAAATAGAAAACATAAAATAGACCAAAAAATTCATAATTGAGTAACAGTAAAATTAAAAACTAAAATCAGTGGGGGAAACAGATGGATTATAGTTCTGGACAACAAATGGTATTTTAAAAATAAGATAATTCACTGTTCATCTTATAACAGAATAAATTTCAGATGGAAAAGTGCTAGAAGAAAACATTTTAAAATGTTGATTGACAAAATCCTTCAATGAGATAGTTTAAAAAATATGGCCCAAGTTTCATATTGTAAATTAAATATTTAAATAATTAATCACATAAGTTAAAAAATAACAACTTCCTATGGCAAAACCAATAAAGAATTAAAAGGAAACATCACAGTAGGAAAATTAGTTACAAAATATACAAAGTCCTTATAAATATTTAATATATAAATCATTCTAAAAAGAGTTAGGAAAAAACCTAATGGGAAACAAAAAATTAAGTTCACTAGGGAAAATGTATAAATGGCTCAAATGACTGTTTTAGATTCCTATGGTGGAAACAGAAATTAGATCAGCTCTCTTGTATGTAATTTTAACAGTATTTATTATAATTCTTCAGAGTGTACACATCCTTTTATCCAGCAATTCTATTTCTAGGAATTCATCTTAAGGGAATAATTGAGTAAGTACACAAAATTATATATACATATATATATATATATATATGTGCATATATATATATATATATATGCTGATCCAACTTAGTTGTGTAGAATTCTCTTTGTATGTTATTGGATTTGCTGATACTTTGCTAAATATTTTTCCTCTGTTCATGAGAGATGGCCTTTCATCTTCATTTCTAGTTATGTCTATCTGGTTTTGTTTTTAGATAATGCTGGTGTTATAGAATGAATTAGGAAGTATTTCCTTGTTTCCTCTCTTCTGGAATACATTGTGGGAAATTGGTATAATTTCTTACTTAAATATGTAGTAGAATTCACCAGTGAAATTGGGCTTGTTCATCAACTTCACTGGTGAATTCTACTAAATACTTTAGTAAGAAATGAGCCTAGTGTTTTTCTCTTTTGAATGATATGAATTATTGATTTATTTAGTATATATATATGCTGATCCAACTTAGTTGTATATATATGATGTTGTTTTTTGTGGTACCAGGGATTGAACCCAGGGGTGTTCTACCTCCGAGCTACACCCCTGGCCCTATTTTTTATACTTTATTTTGAAACAAGGTCTCACGAGGTTGCAGAGGGCCTCACTAAGTAGCTGAGGCTGGCCGCGAACCTGGATCCTCCTGTCTCAGCCTCCCAAGTACTGGGATTACAAGCGTGCGCCACCACGCCTGGCTTATTTAGTATATATTATTAGCCATATACTAATAGTATAGTTTTCTCTTTGTGTGAGTTTGGATAGCTCATATCCTTTAAGGAATTGGTCCATTTTATCTAAGTTATCAAATTTGTATGTATTGAATTATTTTTTTAAAATTTTTCCTATCCTTTTAATATCCATGGGATCAGTAATAATAACAACAACACCTTTTCCATTTTTTATATTGGCAATTTGTGTTTTCTCTCTCTCTGCCTTTCTCACTTTCTGTTTTGCAGTTGATCCAGCTATTTTTGCTGTAGTTTTTTCTGATAGTTTTAGGCTAGTTTTTCTTCTTCTACTTTTGTCGAATAGAAGTTTAGATTACTAATTTTAGATTTATTCTTTTCTAATATATGCATCTGATGATGGTACAGATTTCCCTTTTGGCACTGCTTTTGTTATTTCCCACTGTTTTAGTTTCACCCATTTTGATGTTCCATTGTTAGGCACATATACTTTAAAGATTAATATATATTGCTGGAGAAAAGACCTCCTAATCTTTGATAAATTTCCTTGTTCTCAAGTCTGTGTTGTTTGAAATTAATATAGCAACTTCAGCTTTCTTTGGATTTTTGTTAGCATAGTATATCTTTTCTAACCATCTTGCTTTAACCTATTGACTTTTTATATTTAAAGTGAATTTCATATAGACAACACTAGTATCTTGTTTTATTATCCACTTTGACAATCTCTGTCTTTTGATTGGTGTGTTTAGACCATTCACATTTGAAGCAACTATTGATGCTTTGGTTAATATTGGCCATATTTGTTAATGCTTTCTATTCATTGTACTTGTGTTTTGTATCTTCTCTAACCTTCTTTTCATGCATCCTATGTTTTTGATTGAACTTTTATTATGAATTCGTTTTACCTCCTCTCTTAGCATACCAATTATGCTTCTTTTGGAAAGATTTTTGTGGTTACCATAGAATTTGAAATATGCATTTCTAATGAATATAAACCATATTTAAATATTAATATATCACTTGAGTGTAATGCAGGTACCTTTTAACAGGTTATCCCAAATTTCTTCTTCCTATCCTTTATGATATTCATTTTTTGATATGCTATACTCAGTACCTGGTTAATATTAACAAAATGTCTTTTAGATCAATTTAAAATAAGTAGCATAAGATTTTATTTTACCTTACCATATTCTTCTCCTTCTTTCTCAATATACATCTAAAGTTTTGACCTATAAAATCTTCCTTATCTCTGAAGAACTTCATTTAACATTCCTTGCTGGGCATGTCTGTTGTTGTTGAATTCTCTGAGTTTTTGTTTGTCTGAGAGAGAAAGAGTACCTCTTTCATGTTTTAAGAATAATTCTGTTGGAAGTACAGTTCTTGGATGGTGTATTTTTCTTTCAAAACTTTAAATGTTTCACTGCACTATTTTCTTGTTTGCAGGGTTTGTGGTGAGAAGTGTGCTATAAGTCTTGTTTTTGTTCTATAAGTATGGTGTATTTTCTCTCACTTTTATTTTAGTAGCTCCTCTTAGTCTTAGGTTTTCTAAAATTTGGAAATGAGTTAATGTATGGGTCTTTTGCTATTTATCCTGACCTCTGACCTTCCTGCATATGTTATTTTGTACTTTGGTGGCTATCATTAGTTTTAGAAATTTTCTGCCATTGCTAGTTCCAATATTTATTTGTTGCATTCTTCTTTTTCTGATATTCGGAATATGTATATGTTACACCCTTTAAGATTTACTACAGTTCTTGGATATCCTACTCATTTTTGTAATTGTTCTTTTCACCTTTGCATTTCAGCTTGCAAGTTTATATTAATATTCCTTCTATCTCACTGAGTTTCTTTCTTTGCCTCTGGTGGGTCTCCTGATGAGCCCATCTAGGCATTCTTCATTTCTGGACAGTTTCTTACTTTCAGCATTTTCCTTTGATTCTTCCTTAAAGTTCTTATCTATACAATTACATTACAAATCTGTTCTTGCATGTTGTCTGCTTTTACACTGATTCTTTAACATGTTAATCAGAAGTATTTTACATTTGACATTTACGATATTCTAAAATCTAGTTCATATCTGATATCTAATATCTGCTATTCCAAAATCTATGTCATATTTGAATCTGGATATCTAATATCTGCTATTCCAAAATCTTTGTCATATTTTAATCTGAATTTAATGCTTGTTTTAACTTTGTGACTATATTTTTTCTTTTTTATATGAATTGCATTTTTTGAAGATGGACCTGATGTACTACTGGGTAGTACAAGCTGTGGTAAATGGGCCTTTGGTGTATGCTTTTATGTTAACCTGGCTAGATGGGATCTGTTTAATAAATGTCGTAGGTGACAATGTGTCTCAGTCAACGTTCTCCCTGCTGTCATCCAAAACAACTGACCCCACAACTTAGAGGATGGAAGATTTATTTGCTCACAGTTTTGAAGAAATCAGGGTTCAGTCCATGTCAGGCAGGGTCTGCAGAGCTCAGGGCATGGTGGCGGGAAGGAGAGAGAGAGTGAGAGAGGTTGTGAAAGGCTCTGCTGTCACATCATGGAAGCTGGAAGCAAAAGAGAAAGAGCATGGGGAGGAGTTACCATTTATAATCCCCAAGGCCACACCCACAGGGACCTCTCCTCAGCAACCAAGCCCTGCCTCCAACATGGCTGCCTATTCTTTGTGAGGTCTTGGGGGACTTTCTAGACCCAACCATTACACAGTGGTTTCAAATTCTTCCAGTGTCCTTGTTCTGCTCTCCCAGGTTGTCTTTGGGATTATGTAAGGATTCGTAGACAGAGGCTGTTACCTGCAGCCCTTCAGATATAATCTATTACTATTGCATTGGAGCCTTGTTGATGTGATGTTTAGGTTTGGAGGAAGGGAAGGGATGGACAGACCTATGGTTAAGTCTCAGTCTTCTAGTGGGCCCATGGGCCTGTATTCTTGCCTGTGAACTCCATAAATGCTTACTTGATTTTTTCCTTCCACTCAGGTGAGACAGGAAGGCTAGAAGGAGCTAGAATAAGGTAGGTGCCTTTCCCCTGGATGTATGAGGCTCCGGTAAAATATTTTCCCCTTGCAATGAGGAACACTCTGTGCATATTTCAAAATGGTTATCTCCCCTTCCCCTGCTAAGGTGTGAGGGGATCTTTCTTGTCTCTGAACCATGGTGAGATTGCTGTAGGTAAACCCCACACAAATGTGAGATGTTCCCTAAGTTGGTGGGCCCAGGGAATTTCTCATTCTCATGCCAGTTCATGCTCAGCCTCCAGCAATTTGTCAAAATTACAATATGTGTCCCTATAGTTTACAGTTTCAGTGATTCCTGCTTCAGTTAAACAGGTGAACAGGTCTTGGCTGTGGTTCTCAGGATTCTCCTGTCTCTTCAGATTTCAGTGCAGTGGTTTGCTCTGTGACCGCACTTCTCTGATGGAGGTTGTTTATTTTTAACATATTTAGTTTCCTCCCCCCTTATTTTAAAGATTGGAGTAACTATTTCCAAGCTTTTATATATCAAAACTGAAACTGGAAGTTGGGGCTATTTTTTAAAGTTTTGTTTTGCTTTTGTCACATTTCTTTCTTTTTAAAATTTGAATTGTGGAGTGACCATGCATTGGTTGAATAAGCCAGATATTATTGATCTTCTCGGCCATACAGGTCGATCCTCTTTGGCATAACATCAATTACTGGGTTAAGCCCAGACTCTTCACCAGTTTTATCATGAAATCCAATTCCAATTACATCATCATTCTTTTCTTTTTCTTATTTTTGTAGTGTTAAGATTTCTAAGGGCATTGGACCAGATGAGAGTTACACACTGCAAATCACACCTGTAGATAAACCCCCATCAAGTGTATCTTTTACAAAGTCCCTCTTTCTGATTCAGAATTCCACTTCTTCCCCACCCTCTGTACACTGTGCATACCCTCCCCAGCAATGACACTCATCTTCCATTTCTCCAGTAAAAGTTGGATCCTATAAGTAAGGTACCCATTGTTTTATGATTGTAAGCACATTTGCAAGTGAGAAGTGACATGATCAACTACTCTTTCCAGTTGTACCCCAGGCCACTTCCAAGTAGCCCCCATCCAGTCACACCCTCTGCAATGGTGGACTTTTTCTGGGAACCAGCCCCAGACTGCCCACCCACTGCAGCTACTTGGGACCTTCCTATAGTTAAAGACAACAGTACAATAAATCTACTCTTGTACATCCGCCTTGGTTTCATTTGTGATTCTAGAATTGGGTTGCAGTCCGGACCAAAAATGGTTCAGAATTCTTTACTCCCCTACATGTGCAGGTTATATTTATAGCAAGGGAAAAGGAAGTGACATAGGAAAGGAAAAGTAAGGTAAAGTACAGCGATAGCTGGCTTGGTTACAGCTCAGTCTGACTTATTTGAACATGGTTTGAACATTTGGCTGCTTGGGATTGGCTGAGACTCACCTACTTGGTACAAGAGTAGGTTATAGTCTGTTTACAAATTAAGTTACAATTCACTATGAATGGAGAAACATTTAGGTCAAACTCCAAATGTATAGAGGCAGGCCCAGGATTAACTTTACCAAACAGTGCAGTTCTTGTCCCTGTGATAAGATTCTTGCCAACAGACTTTATATTCCTGTCATAGACAAACCTTTATTTATTACTTTTTTTTGGTACTATGGATTGAGCCTAGGGGCATTTTACCTCTGAGCTACACTCCCAGCCCTTTTTATTTTTTATTTTGAAACAGGGTCTTGCTAAGTTGCTGAAGGACTTGCTAAATAACTGAGGCTGGCCTCAAACCTGTGATCCTCCTGTCTCAGCCTCCCAAGTACTGGGATTACAGGTGTGTAAAACCATACCTGGCTCATAGAGAAACCTTTTTATGGGTGTCCAGTTCCCAGCATTGGTTGGGGACAGGGTTCTTTCCTAGTCATTAGTTCCCTTATTTTCCAGTTTTCCTCAGCCTAGGAGGAGGAGTTTCTCTTTTTCCTGTTCTCCCCTGGGCCTCTTAAAGTCCTCTTCCACCCCCTTTCAGCAGTTAGCTCCCTGTGACTAGTGAATAACATGGGAGAGTAAAATTTCATTGTGCATAAAACAGTGTGGTTTCTGTACCCTGATGGACCTGCTTCATTTGTCACAATACATTTTTCTTCAGTCTTCATCTGTTTCCCTTTTCTATTGGTAAGTTGTTTATAGACTATCAAGCATAAGTTATAAACTATATTTTAGTCATCATTTAATCTTTAGCATCTTGCACCGTTCCTGGCATCTGGCATGTAGTAAGTTCTCAGAAAGAGCGTGAATAAATGAGTGATGGTGACAATTTTTTTTTATCGACAAAGTGGGAGTGTTTATGTGCATGTATAAAACAAAAGAAAACCAGCATAGAACAATGAGTGCTAATTAATGTGCTTTTTCTTAAATGTACATACTTTTAGATGTTCCTTAACACTTTCCCCAAGTTTCAGTCACTTTAGAATTAACCTTGGGATTAGCAATGAAAATTGGAATAAAGTCTCCTGAAGGACATTACTCAAAAATGATTCAATTCACCAAGTTAAACATGTTCCACATGAAGAATTTTGACTCTGCTCTCCGAGGAACTAATCTGTGAATTGCATGATTTGTCTATTCTTGTTAAATGAAGAATAAATAGGCCTCTAAGGTAAAACTAATTTATTTCCCTATAGTACTCATGGCTTCTGTTAGGTTCCTTCCAATATTAAAGAATATTAAACTGTGAGATTGTATTTTTTCCCCCAGAAGATAAACCTATCAATACCACACTCAACGAGGTCTGTAAAATCCTATAGTTGGCAATGAAGGCGCATTAGTAAGGCATTCCAGCCATCTGTGTAATTCATCATGGCTCATCAGAGAAACCTATCCGGAGGTTTTTAGTGTTCATTGTCAGCAATTAATAAGCATACCCTTAATAAATTTTTCAAAAGAATAAATGACAACTGAATCTGTGAGTAGTTTTCCAAGCAGAGTCCTATTTGATTTGTGTATGTATAACATATCAGTTCAGATATTTTGTTGATAAATTTTACCAACACTAAATGTTCATTTCCAAGTCTCTTGATAAATTGAATTCTAGACCTTGGATGGATTTATTTAGGGAAAGTGGCATGCGCTTCAAGGTTTTTGATATTTTAATATGTTTTGTGCCTCACCCAAAGTTCCTTTAATTCAATTTGTTATTTCCTCCCCCTTCTTGGGAATAATAGAAGAGTTGTATTAAGTAAGAATTCTGTTTGATAATGACTATTAGAATATATGAATTGGCTACTGAATTTGTCTGATCCATTGAAAGGAATTATAAATCATTTTCTGGCCCCAACTTTACCTGTTAAAAAAAAAATGAGTCTCTTCTCTCTCCAACTGCTGTACTGAGAGAATTCTTATCTTCGGAAGTCAAGGAACAGCTGTTTACTAATGGACCACAGCAGGAGAATAAACACAGCAGTCTGGTCCAGGGATATTTTTCACTCTTGTGCAACTCGTTTCTCAATATTTTGTCCTCTGTTGTGGATTATAAAGTGTGTATGTGAGAGTAAACATCAGGCAATCACTCTTCCTCTCCCTGCATGAGGAATAACACTTCAAGGCATATTAGTAATTCATATATTCTGAGCAATGTGTAACACACTACTTTATTGACTAAAATGAGTACAAATAGAAACATAGTTTGGGTTTACTTTTCTCATTAATCATAAGAGTGAGAAATTAAGATGGGAATATTTCTTTTAAACAAGTCATCCCTGATTTGCCTGTTTCTCTGCTCTGCTGTATTGTCATTATCAATTGCTGAATGGCTTCCATAATTGAGTGGCTGTTGAAATAATCTAGGTGAAATATAAGAGTGAACCAGAAGAGTAGTGATTGGAATATGAACATTTCAATAAGATGAGAGCTTCTAAGGGTTTCATATTCTTCAGAGAAGTCTTATATAAAAGGGAACAAATAAATTAACAAAAAAAGAGCAGTAATTGGATTTGGCAATTAGGGTTTTGGTAATATCACAATCAGGTTAGGAACCACACTGTGAGAGACACAGATTGATTATCATTATTCTTTCAAGTGGATTAGCAGTGAGGACTATAAGAATTCATTTGGAGTTTTGTTTTGAATACAGTAAAAAAGTATCCATTTTTTTGGAATGGGAATATAGCTGGAAAAATACCTATTGTGTTATTTTTCAAAAATATCTGTTTAGATGTTAGGTTAGGGTTTCAGAGGATGCTCAGAAATAAACTAATCAGGAAGGATCATTCCTGGAAGCACATGATTGTCTACATGTATTAAAGATCTAGATAAGATATACAACTTTGAGTATGGATCTTTAGTATAACCCACTATATCACTTTACCTTCAAATATAGTGGCATTTACTGCTCCCTTCTTTCATCTTGATGATGTTAAAAAAAGAGTTACCTGGACTATAGACTCAATGACACAGAGAGCAAATGCAATTTCAAAGCACAACAGGTTCTGAAGAGATATTTTGATATTGACAGCACCCTGCTGCTACACCTGCCTGCTGCTCACTTCTTCCCTGAGGGAACAGCCACATTCTCAGCACCAAAGTTTATCTCAGACAAATAGGAGGAAGAATAGGTTGCCAAAGTAATAATCATAAGGGACTTTAAAATTATTCTTAAAAATAAGACTGTGAAGATGATATAACAAGGAAGAGATTTGACATCCTAAATTACACAAGCCAAACTCTAGACAAAAATATATGAAAAAATGGTTTCAGGACACTAATTATCATTCAATGAAGGACAATAATCCTTGAGTGATGAGAATCAAGTGATTTGAGCCCAATGACTGTCCTGGCTGAACCCTTGAAGAGAGTTTGCAGCCTGCAGCCCAGGGAAACACAACTCAGGTGAAGCCCAGAAGACTCCTTGAGTTGAATAGGTAGAGCTGAGGATCTAGGTTGACCACAGCAGCAAGAGATGATAGGACAGAGTACTGGACAGCTGACAGTTACACAAGGAGGTGAAAAACTAGATGTGAAAATTCCCAGTCACAGGCCTGGGAATAGCACCTGTTCTTACTAATCAGACTGGAAAACCTACTAATTCATGTAAAATTGAGTAAGTACATAGGAAGGCTTTTCATCGGTAAGGAGGCAAAGTTAGTCTTAGACTAAAGGCTGTTCTTAACTGTAGTACATTTTAAATGCAACACACTAAAATATCAAACTAATTCCAGGTGACTTAACTATGTACCCAAACAAAATACAAAAATACTTATAGGTACCCACAAACAAGGAGTAGCCAATAAGATAAAATTTAGAATACCTGGTAGACAATTAAAAATTATCAGATATACAAAGAAATAGGAAAATATAACCCCCAATGAGTAGAAAATTATTAATCAAAAAAGACCCACTAATGTTACTGTTATGGTTTAGATTTAAAATGCCCTCGATATCTCATGTGTTAAAATAAGACAGCCGTGTTCAGAAGTCGGACATGGCTGCTGGGTCAAGGACCCTGGGGGTGTTGTCAGGGACAGTGTTTTCTCAGCTGGGATACTTCAAGTTCCCTTCTTTTTTCTTTCTCCTCTGCCTCCACAAGCTGACCCAAGCTCTCTCTATGTCTGCTCTCCACCATAATTCCTTGAGGACCTGTAGTCCTGGCTCCTGCTTGGAAGCCAGTCTCACATGGACTGAAATCTCCAGAAGTGTGAACAAATAAAATCCTTCTTCCTCTAAGCTTTGCTTGTCAGGTGTTTGGGTCAAAGCAATGATAATGCTGACAGTTACATTTAGGAGACTGAAACATTAGAAAAGTTTGTTATGGATGTATTTCATATATTTAAAAACATAAGCAGATAGAAGAAAAACATAAAAAGACCTAAGTTTGACTTCTAGAGATAAAAAATTATGTGTCAGATGAAAAATACAACGAATGGGATTATACAATTCAAAATAAAGAACTAGTGAACTTGAACATATATCGATAGAAAAAGTCTAAAATAAAACCCAGAGAGGAAAAAACAATCTGAAAAAATTGGAAAGATCATTACTCAGCTGTGAGGCAACTCCAAGTTGTATAATATGCTGCTAATTTTTTTAAAAATGTGCTTTTATTGGTGCATTATAGTCTCACATCACAATGAAAATCAAGTTGACAGTAACATACATGCACACAGCACTTGGTGCCCCCCATCCCTTTCCCTCCTCTCCCAATACAGAGTACTGAGACTGACGTTGGTATATTCTTATATGTACACATGGTCAATGGTAGTAATTCCATAAATGAACTTCGTTCTTCCCCTTCCCCTTCCCTTACACCACTTCACTGGCTCCACTGAGGCTTCTCCACCATTGTCTGGAGTCCCTCTTGTATCTCAACTACTCATTATCTTGCGCATATTAGAGAAAAAATATGACACTTCTCCTTCTGTGATTGGCTGATCTGACTTAACATAATGTTCTCCAGGTCCATTTTCTTGTAAATGATGTTATTTTGCTCTTCTTTATTGCTGAGTAGAATTCCATCGTGTGTATTTCCCACAGTTTTGTAATCCATTCGTCTGTTGATGGACACCTAGGTTGGTTCCATAATTTGGCCACTGTGAATTGTGCTGCTATGAACATGGGTATGCATATATTACTGTAGTTTTCTAGTTTCAATCCCTTTGATATGATACCCAGTAGTGATATAGCCGGATCATATGGTGGAACCATTCCCAGTTTTCTAAGGAATCTCCACACTGATCTCCATAGTGGTTGAACTAGTTTGCACTCCCATCAACAGTGCAGAAGAGTTCCTATTTCCCCACATCCTCGCCAACATTTATTGTTGTTTGACTTCTTAATGATTGCCATTCTGATTGGGGTTAGTAGAAATCTCAGACTAGTTTTGATTTGCATTTTCCCGATTGCTAATGAGGTTGAACATTTTTTCATATATCTATTGGTTATTTGTATCTCTTCTTTCGTGAGGTGTCTATTCAATTCAGTTTCCCATTTCCTGATTGGGTTATCTGTTTTTTTGGTGTAAAGTCTTTTAAGTTCTTTGTATATTCTAGATATTAGTCCTCTGTCAGAGGGATAGCTTGCAAAGATCTCCTCCCATTCCATAGGCTTTCTCTTTAGATTCTTGATAGTTTCCTTTGATGTGCAGAAACTTTTAATACCATCCCACTTGTTAATTCTTGTTTTAGTTTCCTGGGTTTTGGGGATCTTGTTGAGGAAGTTTCTACCTGTGCTTATATGTTGGAGTGTTGAACCTATGCCCTCCTCTAGTAATTTCACTATCTCTGGTCTAACTTCCAGGTCTTTGATCCATCTTGAGTTGACTCTTGTGCAGAGTGAGAGGTAAGGATTAAGTTCCATTTTTCTACAGATAGATAACCAATTTTCCCAACACCATGTGTTGAAAAGACTGTCTTTTCTCCAACGTATGTGTCTGGCACCTTTGTCGAAAATCAATTGGCTATAAGTTTGTGGATTTGTTTCTGTATCTTCTATTCTGTTCCATTGGTCTATGTGTCTGTTTTTGTGCCAATACCATGCTATTTTTATTACTATAGCTCTGTAGTACAATTTGAAGTCAGGGATTGTGATGCCTCCTGCATGGTTCTTATTGCTGAGGATTGCTTTGGCTATTCTGGGTCTTTTGTTTCTCCATATGAAATTAATGACTGATTTTTTTCTATGTCTGTGAAGAATGATATTGGTATTTGATTAGAGATTGCATTGACTCTGTATTTTGGTAGAATGGCCATTTTGATAATATTTATTTATTTTGCCTATCCAAAAGCAGGGGAGATCTTTTCATCTTCTAAGATCTTCTTCAATTTCTTTCTTCAGTGTTTTATAATTTTCATTGTAGAGGTCTTTTACCTCTTTGGTTAGGTTTATTTCTAGGTATTTGATTGGTTTTGAGGTTATTGTGCATGGAATTGTTTTCTGGATTTCTTTCTCAGTGGATTCATGGTTGGCATATATGAAAGCTACTGAGTTTTTTAGGTTGATTTTATATCCCGCTACTTTGCTGAATTTGTTTATGAGCTCTAGTAGTCCATTTGTTGAGTTTTTTGGGTCTTCTAGATATAGGACCATATCTGCAAATAAAGATAAATTTAACTCTTCTTTTCCTATTTGAGTTCCTTTGATATCCTTCTCTTGTCTTATTGCTCTGGCAAGAGTCTTGAGGACTATATTGAAAAGGAGTGGTGATAGTGGACATCCTTGTCTTGTTCCTGATTTTAAAAGGAATTCCTGCAGTTTTTCCCCATTCAATATGATGTTGGCTTTGGGTTTCTTATATATTGACTTAATGATGTTGAGGTACATTCCTTCTATTCCGATTTTCTGTGAAGTTTTTTTTTTTTTTTGCGGTACCGGGGATTGAATGCAGGGGCGTTCTTCCTCCGCGCTACACCCCCGGCCCTATTTTTTTTATACTTTATTTTGAAACCGGGTCTCATGAAGTTGCAGAGGGCCTCACTAAGTAGAGAGAGAGAGACAGGGAGAGAGAGAGAGAGAGAGAGAGAGAGAGCTGAGGCTGGCCATGAACCCAGATCCTCCGGTCTCCGCCTCCCAAAGTACTGGGATTACAAGCGTGCGCCACCACACCTGGCTTTCTGTGGAGTTTTTAACATGAATGGATGTTGGAGTTTGTCAAATACTTTTTCAGCATCTACTGAGATGATCATGTGATTCTTGTTTTTAGTTTATGTGATGAGTAACATGTATTGTTTTGCATTTGATGAACCAGTTTTGCTTTCCTGGGATGAAACCAACTTGGTCATGGTGTACAATTTTCTCGATATGATTTTGAAATGCGCGTGGCTAGTATTTTGTTTAGTTTTTGCATCTATGTTCATCAATGATATTGGTCTGTAATTTCCTTTTCTTCAGGTATCTTTATTTGGCTTTGGTATTAATGTGATGCTTGCCTTGTAGAAGGAATTTGGAAGGATTCCATCTCTTTTGAATTCATGAAATAACTTGTGAAGTATTGGTTTTAGTTCTGTAAAGGGTTTGTAGAATTCAGCTGGAAAACTGTCTGGACCTGGGCTTTTCTTTGATGGCAGACTTTTTATTGCTGTTTCTATCTCTTTGCTTGCTATTGGTTGATTCAGGTTTTCTATATCCTCTTGGTCCATTTTAGGTAGGTTGTATGTGTCTAGAAATCTGTCCATTTCTATTTCTTGGATGGTTAGTGTGTGTTGTTGTGATATCCTCTGTATATCATTGACTGTGTTTTCAGCTTTGAATGAACTGTCTTCCAGGAGTGATACCCTATTTTCCATGTGGTCAAGCCTGCCAGAGTTGGTTTATATTGTGGTCTTAAATTCATTTATTGACTCCTTCATTTTGTTCAGTTTTTTTCTGGTTCTTTCTTAGAGCCTCAATTTCCTCCTTCATCTCCTGTATACTTTCTTTGAGGCTTATCATCATTCCGAAGATCAGAATTCGGAATTCTCCATCTTGCATTTCCTGCATATCGGTAACAGTAATCTCCCTTGTTGTTGCATTGTGAGAGATTCTTGTTTCCTCACTGTTCCTCATTCTTGTATTTTCAGTGTTCTCAATTTTGTGTTTCTATTGTCTCAGCATCTTCTTCCTTTTTGTGTGTAAGACCTGTGTCTATTTGTTATCCCTGTATAAGAAGGTCTATGCTGGGGGGGGTATATATTGGTGTCTACCAAATTTGACTCATATAACCAATCTCTTGAGTTCGTCCCTCAGATCCTCTTTAGCTAGATATAGTTCTCAGTGCAGGAAAAGAAGAGTCTCTGATTTGCTGGTGGCTGCCATGTTCTCCAGTCCCAAACTCCACTGGACTAGAGACTGTGATATTCTGTTCAGAGCCTGCAGCCTGCTGGTTGGAATTTAATGCCCGACAGCCACTGCTGCTGCTCTGCTGATTGTGAGCCCTTGATACTGCAGAGCACTGAACACTGGCCTCTGTGGCCAGTGGGCTTAGGCTCAGAAAGCCGGCGATTGCTATGTTCTGAGTTTATGGCTCAGCTTGCTGTGCTTTGGTGTCCCCTTGTATACCTCCCCTGATCTGCATGGGAGGTACTGTCATTTACCGCCATTCATGCATGCCAAGTATAAACTCTGCTGGTGGCGAGTGTCCAGTTCCCAGCCTGAAGCTATGATTCAACAGGGCTCTACTGGGCCTCTGGTCTTTTGGCCTCCATGTGTGCCCTGAGCAGGATGACACTGCTGTCACTCTCTGCCCACTGATCAGGGTGTGGTGGGGAGAAATTGTACAGTTCTGAGCCTTGGGTTTGGGTGGTTCAGTCCCGTTGGTCCCCGAGACACCTCTGCTGTTCTGGCAACTGCAGTCGCGTGCACCTTCTCTGGTCTCTGTTGGTGCTTGCAGTACCCAAGTGCAGCCAGGCACAGGTTTGTTTCTTTATGAGCTTTTACCTCAGTAAGCTGAGTTATTTCCCCCACCCAGGTACCCAGTGTTGGCCCCGGGGACCCAATGGGCTCTGTACACTGGGGGCTGTGGTTCTTTCCCACCCAGATGTCTCTAGGGGCTGTCTGCCTGTTTGCTTCTATGCTGTGTCCAACTGTAGCCCCCACCCCACCTATGCATGGGTGATTTGCAAAGTCTCAGACCACCGCGAGTCTATTTCCTTGCCACACATGCCTCTGTTCCCTGTGGGTGCCTGTGGTGGTCTCCCGCTAGGTCAGTCTCCCACTAGGATGGCCCCCTAACTTATGATCCTGCTGCTGGGACAATCTACCGCTGGGACGACCCCATGCTGAGATGGCCATTTGAGACGAACTCACAATAGGCTGCTGGGGTGCTCAACCTCCTGGATGAACCCAGGTTAGGACAGCCACTGAGATGAACTCATGATCTGTGTGTTGGGACGATCCTGCAATTCATGGAGTTCTGCTCCGGCTCCCTGCCCCACCTTGCTGATGGAGGAGATGGGCTATGCCTTAGCTGCAGCTGCAGGGAGATGGTGTTTTTCAGATCCTGCCATCACAGGGTTGTAGGATTCTGTGACTGGTAGTCTCTATGTCTGTAAAGTCAGTATCAGGTTGCTGGTTTTTGGTTTTTGGTTCTTTTTGGATGGGAAATGTTATTCAGTTTGGAGCCCCCGAGGTGATTTTGAGACAGGCTCATCTAGGGGCCCCTACTCCATCACCATCTTAGATCTTCTCCGTATGCTGCTAATTTGAGTCCCTTAAGGAGAGTAAAAATTTCATTTGGAGAAATAATGATGAACTTCCCCACCTCAAATTTGACAGAAACGATAAGCTTACAAATCCTAGAAACTCAGCCAACCCCAAGCTAAATAAACATAAATAAAACTACACCAAGACATCGTCATTCATATTATGATGAAGAGAAAATTTAAAGGATGCATCAATCACAAGAAACCAGTGATGAATAGAAAAAATTTAAAAGCAACCAAAAAGAAAGTTCTGATATGTTAGAGAATAAGAAGTTAGAAGGATAAAATATTTTTATCAGCTACATAACTGAAAAGATAGCGGAAGAGTTTATTTAGAGTATTAAAAGAAAATTATCAACCAAGATAACATGTATCTAGTGTAATACTCTTCAAACTAATGGTAAAGTAAAGATATTTTGTGACATGGAAAAATCTCTGAGAAGAATTTATGTCTGGCTGACTTACACTACATGAAATATTGGAGCAAATCCTTCAGACAGAAGGACAATGGGAAAATGGGAAGATAGATCTAATCAGGGAAATAAAGAATACTGAAAATGATAACTACTTGGGTAAATTTATAAGAACTTTTTATTATTATGTATGTATTTAAAAACATAATTGACTCTCTAAACACAAATAATAAAAATGTAGACTGGGTTTATAACTTTTTAAAATTGTGAAACTTAAAGATCAACATAAGAGAAATGGAAATATGTTATTATATAGTTATTATGTTATGTGTGAAATGGTATAATATCACTAGAATATAGAGTGTTATAAATTAGAGATGTCTACTATAAATCTAAAACAACAACCCAAATAATAACACAGAGAATTAGTTGATGGGCTAACAAAGAAAAAAAAAGCAGAAAGAAAATAAAATTCAATTAATGCAAAAGAGAGAGAAGAAGAGGGAAGAGAGAAAAAAGAATACTGGGACAAAAACCTCAACGAAACAACAATCGCCATATATTCTCATGTTCAAATTATTTGCTGTGTTAAAGAAAGCACTATATATGGAAAGACATTCATAGTCTAGAAGTTAAAATGCAGACAAATATATACCATGCTAACACTATTGAAAGAAAACGGTAAAAGCAAGTGGTAATAACCACATTATATTCAGCTAGAGTCAACTACAAAACCAAAAGTTATCAGGGATAAAGAGAGATATTAAATAATGAAAAGGGATCAATTTTCCAAGACATAACACTCCTTAATGTGTGTGTATCTTGTGATGGTTATTTTGAGATTTCAAATTGACTAACATGGCTGATTGCATTTATATTAGGCTCTTGGAAATGCAAATGGAAAACAGATGAGTGATTGGCTGAAGCTGGGGATCAGGAGCAGAAGGGAGAGATAATAAAGGGAAATGAAAAAACCTGTGGCTATCTTGATTGTGATGATGACTTCATGGAGTTTTCATATATCCAAACCTGTCAAGTTGTACACTTCCATTGTGTGCAGATTTTATATGTTAATTATAACTCAAAGGTTTTTTTTAAGAGTTGTTATTTATTCTTATTCATTAGTTTTTCTGTTTTTTTTAAATTTTTTTTCTTTGGTGTTGGAGATTGAACCCAGAGGCATTCTACCTCCAACCTACACCAAAGCCCATTTTATTTTTTATTTTGAAACAGAGTCTCCCTAAATTGATGAGGCTGGCCTCAAATCTGTACTCCTCCTATCTCAGCCTCCCAAGTACTGGTATCACAGGTGTGTACCACCATGCTCTGTTGTTCATTAGTTTTTAAACTATAAAATCTGTACATTGGGATATTGCATAAATTAGGGTAAACTGGTCCCAGCTGCTATGATTCTTGAGGAAGAAATTTCATGCTCCTAAAATCTGGTTCCCAGACTGGTACCTACTAATTTAATTATTTGCACAAGGAGACACAAAGGAAATGCAGAACTGTGGATGGTGACATTATTTTCCTGAACAGGAGTTGAGGGGTGAAAGAGATAGGGAGGGGCGGAAAGTAGCAATATATTAAAATCTTTGGAGGATGGGGTAATATGCACAGTTTAAAAACAAAGCGAATCTATGTTCTAGTTATGATTTCTATTTTGTTATGATTTTTAATTTATTTTGTTTGATTTTTAAATGACTTTAAAGGGTACTGAGTTTTTATGATCATCAAAGAGAGAAAGGTTTATAAAGACTGAGAAGTGCCTGGCATGCTGGCACATGGGAGGCTGAGACAAGAGGTTTGAAGCCTGGAGGCCAGCATGTGGACTAGTGAGACCCTATTTCAAAACAAAAATAAAAAAAAGGGCTGGGGGTGTATCTCAGTGGTAGAATGCCCCTGGGTTCAATTCCCAGTACTGAAAAAAAAAAAAAGACAGAGAAACACTATTTTAGGACATTCTTATTTCAGATACTTAACTTATGATGGGGTTACATTGTGATTGATCCATCATAAGTAGAAAATATTGTAAATTGAAAGTGCATTTAATACACGTAACCTACTGAACATCATAGCTTAGCCACACTAAGGAGTATTGGTTGTTTCCGCTTGGGTTTGTGTGGCTGACTGGGAGGTGCAGCTTGCTGTTGCTACCTGACATCCAAAGAGACATACCACATACTGCTAGCCTGGGCAAAGATCAAAATTCAACATTTTAAGTACAGTTTCTACTGAATTACTTTCACACCATTGTAAAGTGCAAACATTGAGCATTGAACCATTTTAAGGCAGGGACTGACTGCATTAAAAGCCCGCTGTATAAGTATAAGAGCTCTCTGAAATGTAAATAGCTATTACTCTGTGTAAAAAGACAGGGGCTGCCGGGCGTGGTGGTGCACGCTTGTAATACCAGTACTTTGGGAGGCGGAGACCAGAGGATCTGGGTTCACGGCCAGCCTCAGCTCTCTCTCTGTCTCTCTGTCTCTCTGTCTCTCTGTCCTTAGTGAGGCCCTCCGCAACTTTGTGAGACCCAGTTTCAAAATAAAGTATAAAAAATAGGGCCGGGGGTGTAGCGCGGAGGTAGAACGCCCCTGCGTTCAATCCCCGGTACCGCAAAAAAAAAAAAAAAAAAAAAAAGACAGGGGCTAGGTAAATCAAAGGGACTTTTAAACAATGAATTTGAATATTATGCTTTGAATTGGGACAAATATGGCTGCTTTTCCTTTTAGAATGATCAAGAAAGGTATGTGAGATAGCAAGAGTTCTTCCAAGTACCATTGGTGAAAAATCAATCAATCCCGTTTTCCTATAGAACATTTGTCATCGGCAATGAGGTCTCACGAATTTCAGTTTCAGTGAATTTCAGTTTCTCATGAATTTTCCAGTTTCATCAGGAGTTTTCCATAATCTGATGTCTGAGTCTGCCACAGGATAGCATGCTTGGGGGTTATGAGGACCCCTGAAAGTACTATCATGACCCTGCATCATCATGGACTGCTCAGATGTTACCACAGAATGATTCTCTTATCAGTGGGAGAATAAAATATGTTTGCAAAATTCATGGCTGCTTAACGAGAACTTAAAAAAATCTATCTAGGCTGTTTTAGTCAGCTTTTCTGTCACCGTGACCAAAACACCTGACAAGCACAACTTAGAGGAAGAAAGGTTTATTGTGGCTTACAGTTTCAGAGATTTCAGTCAATCATCTGCCAGCATGCCAGTGTGCATGGTGGAGAAAATCACTCTCTGATATGGTGGCTGGAAGGAGAGAGACAGAGAGGAGAAGCAGCCAGGGACATATATAGACACTCCCAGTGACCCATCTCGTCCAGCCATGCCCTACCTCTGAACCTTGCTACGCTGGGGACATGCTATCGACCCATGAGCCTTTTGGGAAACATCCCAAGCCTAAGCCATAACACAGGCTATTGTTGCAAAAGTGTATACTGACTACTCCCACCTTGCAGGATTCAGGGCAGAGACTGTGCTACAGTGCTATTTTGACTTATTCTTTCACCAAGTGTAAAGCTTTTAAAGAAGTGTAAATTTTCCTGAACAGCAATTCAACAATTCATGTATCATTTGGTTTTGAAAGCTCCAGGCCTGTGGCTGCCTCCTCCCCCTTCCACTCCGTTGGATTGCACCCCCAGTGCAGGCTCATTTATAGTCCAGGCGCCAGCAAACTACAGCCACTTGAACACCCTATGGGGAAGCAATTATTCCATCAGAGGCCTCTTACTGTCCTCATCATGCCCCTAATTCCTGCATGATTTAAATGTGGATTTGCCATTTTCCATTACTTGCCTGGTGCTGACACCACGGGCGCCCTTATTGGAGTGGGCCTGGCTGTCTATCTTTCTCTTCCCTGCAGAGTCAGGTTGGCACTCTGACATTTGAAAAGAGAGCACAGAAGAGATTTGGATCTAGTGCTGGGCATTCCCTTAACCAAGATCTTTGCACTGGCTTCGAAGCCAGAGACCCTGGGTTCGTGTTGTGGCTATGCCATTTACATGGTCATGTCAACACAGACAAATCACTTAATCTTTCCGAGTCTCAGTTTTCCACATGAAAATCACATAACAAAACAAGAGTTTCAGCCTGTTGGAGAAGTCTGACATCCATCTCCTACATATCATTTCTTGCTTAGCCCCTGGGGAACATCTGGAATACAGAACAGGTACACTCAGTATACAGCTATACTAACACATTTAATTAACATGATTTTAATTAACATAAATGATGTTAGTTACATGGCATCCTTACTTTATGCTGTCAAATTCTTGATATCTGAGTCCAGAAATACAAAATGAAATGCTTCCAGTCAACAACAAGGATGCATGTCTGGACAGCGTACCACAAGATCCTCAAATACCCAGCCTGTGCTGGGAGAGGAAATGAGGAGCAGTCGGGGCTATGGAGTCCTCTGCTGCCCAGCATGTTCTGGACACTGCAGAGACAGAGCAAGGTCAGATGTCAGACCCTGGGAGAGTGACCGCTGGTCTCCTTCTCTGTGATCAGAGAAATCACTGCAATTCTTTAGCGTGATCTTGCTCTAGGATTAAATATCACTCCGATGTCTCAAATCTTAGTGCCAGCGTCTCATTCCAGTCAGTGTGCTTAGGGTATGGCAGATACTGTTAGCATCCACTAAATCCCACGCATTTTCCTACACTTCCCAGGCACCCCTGAAGTGAGCTAGGGGCTGTGTGGCTAGTTCTGGCCAACGGGATAGAAGCAGATGTGTTGGTGCCACTCATGGGCCGAGGCAATAAGAGCCAGTCTGCCCCACCAGTTTCTTTCATCCTGCCATAGTGACATGTTCCAGATGGAGTGGCTCCAAGATGGAGCCGGCTGCCCAACCTGCACTACACTTGACCTGAGCAAGAGATAAACCTTTGTTGTTAGGTTGCCCAGAGTTAGGGGCCTGTCTGCTGCAATACCTAGTGTTAACGATACCAGTTAAGTCCGTGAAAGACATAAAAGAGTAAGGACCAGTGTTGAGTTATCTAGAGAAAGTTTCAGTTCTTAAGGAAGACCATTCTAACAGAACTTTTTGAAAATAGGTTGGTCAAAATAAATATCCATCCAACCAATGACAGAGTGAGGCCTGGGTCACCACAGTGTTTAAATGGACCTGAATGGAAGAGAAACTGTGAAATAGCTGCTGAGGGTCTTTGCCCTGCACCTTCACCCCTTAATTATTGGGAGACTTACTAGGGTGGTGCCCAGGAAAGGCTACCTGAATGTAAGTCAATATTAACTCATAAATGATGGGTTCATGGAAAGTGTACCAAGCATATTTCTCCTTTGCCAAAGTCAACTTAATCATTTTGTAATTTCTACAGAAGAAATTACTCAATGTATTGGATTTTTCACTGCCCTTTTATAGGGCAACTAAACCAGAATGACTTTGACACAAGCACCAGACAATTTTCTTTTCTAATTTACTAGATTTCTTCAGGCTGTAGGCTACTCTTGCCTTCAGGGTTGTTGCCAGGCAACAGCCTAAATCCATTGGTTGAAAATACCTCATATTCCATCTTTTAGAAAAGTAAAACCTTCAGGAGCTTCTTGTGACCCCTGTTAAAAACAAAGATTTACTAGCATTTTTCAAGGAGGTCTTCAGTACCTTCCGAATGTTCTTTGCTCTTCAGGGCACCGGTATTGTGTTTTTTTCTCTCTCAATTTCATGCCACATGAAAACAAGTCACCTTCAATCACCCTTTCTGGCAAATGCTTGGCAAAGAAGTTGGCATGGTAGTCAAAGCAATCACCACTCAGTAGACAAGTGACCCCACTGCTCTCACCTTGAAGAAGGTGTTAGGGGCATTCTGTGGGTTGAGACCAGGCTGGGAGCAGCATGCAGCAGGAGCAGAATCCCAAGATTACAGGTGCTGTGCAAACATAATGTCTCTAAATAAGAGAACTGGCCACAGTCCAGGAACTGTCCAGAGAGGTGGTGAGCTTGCCCATTTTAAACGAAAACTCCAGAAAGGAATGGGATATGTTAGTGACAGAAGCAGCTTGGAGCTCATTTAGTCCGAATTCTTCAATTTGAAAATCAGCAAAGATATCAATAGGTTTACCTAATATCACACAGTTAAGGCAGTTTCAGGGCTAACCCTGGAGACTCCTAATTTCCAATCATTGCCTTTTGTATTATACCACCAATATATTCCATGGGGATAGACTATGCAGATACTTTCAGTAAAACACATCCACCTAAGAGATGATATCCTCAGGGTTTGGAATTACTGGCATTCATTCATTCACTCATTCATTCATTTTTTCCTGACTTCAAGTATCTTTCATTCTTATATGGAAATAGTATTCACTGGCCCAGACATTGCCTTAAGAGCTTTTTGCATATTCCTTTCCTTGTTAAACCCATTGATGCTTTGAGAGGCTCATATCTTAAGCAGCAGTGATCATAACTTTCTCCCATTCCTGATTTCTGTTTCCTTAGGTGTAAAGAGTAACGCTGCTGTCCTTGCCTCATGACAGGGAGGATTCAGTCCACCTGTTCTACTCCTTCACTTCTCCTCAGGGGCAAGGAAGATGGGAAGTGCTCCCAGGACCATTCAGCAGGTGATACCCACCCACCCTGCTTCCAGAACTCTGTGGATCTCAGAGGGTCAAGCGCTTTTCAAAAATAGAAGTGCTTTAATTTTCACCCAGAAATGTTGGTCCTGAATCCTTGGCTTCTGTCCGGATCAGAGAACAGATAAGAGAGCCCTGTGCAACCCCTTGGTCCAGGTGTGGCAGCTGCCCAGCTTGGGAAAGGAGTTGGTAGATGGGCTGGAGCTATGAAGGCAGAGGACCAGGTACGTGCTTTAGGTCATGGTTTCTCAGAGTTCAGTTTGAATGTAAAGTTTAGTTCATGTTTTCTTGCCCAAGGACTCATGCCCTCCTGTTGCTTTATAAATAGCCACCTCAGAGCAGATGAGGCGGCAGTCGCTTGGGCCCCCTGCTGTGACCTGTCATTTGCACCTGCTCTCCACATGAAGCCATGGTGCCAGGAGCACCGGTTGTTAGCGCCACGTGCTGGGGATGTGGCACATTGGAGGCAGAGTCAAACAGCAGGCAAGTGCAGAAAGCTGTGTCCTTATTTTTGGGATCATAAATGAGCAGTCCACAGAAAGGATGGTCAGCCTGAGGACGCTCAGCTGAGAGCAAGAGGAAGAGGACATGGTCAATGAAGCATATGGGAGGCCGGAGGACAAAGTTCAGACCAGACAGATCAGGAAGGAGAGGGACAAAGTCACCTGTAAACCTCTCAGGTGTGTTCTAATGCTGTCTTCATCAAGTGCTGTATAATCTTCTCTCAAGACAGAGGTGCTCTCTGGCTGGGGGCAGGGCCAAAAGTTGCCCAAGACCCCTAGTATAGGAGCATATGCTTCAGGCAAATTTAAGGAGTAACGCATTAACTGGGTATTATGGGTTGGATATAAAATGTCCCCCAGAGCAGCTCATGTTTTAGATAATGCAGCCAGGGTCTGAGGTGAGACATGGCAGGAGGAGGTAGGTCACTGGGGGTGTGGCTTTGGGGACTATCTGTCCTGGGCTCCTTTTTCTCTATCTCTTTGCTTCCTGCCACCATGAGGTGGGTGGCATTCCCCTGCCATGCCATGCCACAGTGGTGTGCATCTTGGAGCCAGCTGAGAACGGACTGACCTCTAAAACTATGAGCCCCAAATAAACCTTCCCTCCTTTAAGTTACACTCGGCAGGCATTTTGGTCACAACGATGAAAAAGTTTACTGAAACACCAGGTCACCTTCTGTGTGAAGATAAGCCCTGATTCATGTTTGTTAATTTGGTGTCTGTTACTAACTTCTCAGCTCCCCTCAACTCCTCTCCCAAACACACACACACACACACACACACACACACACACACACACACGCACACACACACACAGCTCTATGATGTGTATTTACATATATGTGTGTGTTAAATTAAATAAGCAGAAGGCTTTTAGTCAGAGACTGTCTCTGTACTTTGAGTTCCTTTTTAACAATCTGAAACCTAATTTAGTATGTAAACAATCTGAAACCTAATTTAGCAATCTATTTCTTGTAACAAATAACCATGTTATAGCCAGTCACAAGCTGCCAGTGACAGGCAGCCAATTGATCAGACCATGCTCCCCAAGGCAAATGCCTTGTCAAACACCATGCCCAAATAAAGTGAACACCTAGTTATTGCCAATCACATGATTGCTCTACTTGGCTTCTGGGTTCAGTCTACAAAAGTTTGTACTCATGCTGCTGGTTGGAGTGCTCTGAACCACTTTTGGTACCGAATGCTGCCTGATTCATGAATATTTCCATGATTGAATAAATTTTGTGAGTTTTGTTTTGTCTAAAGTTTTTCCTTTAACATATGCATGTGCATACACATATCTATGCATGTACATGCATGTATGTATGTAGATATTATACATTTATATGGTTTATATATTGTATATGAGTATATCTACACAATAAATGAAGTGCTCTTAGTTTACTACCCATATATACATGTAAACCCCATATAAAACACACACACATATTTCATTTATTAAATTTATTGAAGAATTATTAGTTGAGAAAAGAAAGAGTACAGTGTTGTAAGGCAAAATAGCAATTAATTGCAAATTATAAAAGTAATTTCTAAAATGTTTGTTTTGAGCCACTGCTAAAAAATTTTTTTTTAACATGCCTTTATTGGTGCATTGTGGTCTCACATCATAATGAATATCTATTTGATGTTAACATACATGCACACAGCTCTTAGTGTCCCACCTGCCTCCCCCCACCCAGATGAAGTACTGAGAATGATGTTGGTATATTTTCACATGTACACATTGTTTATGATAGTAATTCCACTGATTCACATCTTTCTTGCCCTTCCCCTTCCCTTGTACCACTTCCCTTGCCCCACTGAGGGTTCTCCATTATCAACCGGAGTCCCTTGTGTGTCCCCACTACTCCCTAGGTTGCACATATTGATGAAAACATATGTCCCTTCTTTTTTTGTGATTGACTGATCTCGCTTAACATAATGCTCTCCAGATCCTTCCATTTTCTTGCAAATGATGTTATTTTGTTCTTCTTTATTGCTGAGTAGAATTCTATTGTGTGTATTCCCACAATTTTGCAATCCAATCATCTGTTGATGGACACCTAGGTTGGTTCGTTCCATAATTTGGCCACTGTGAATTGTGCTGCTATGAACATGGGTATGCATATATTACTGTAGTTTTCTAGTTTCAATCCCTTTGGTATGATACCTAGTAGTGTTATAGCCGGATCATATGGTGGATCCATTCCCAGTTTTCTGAGGAATCTCCACACTGATCTCCATAGTGGTTGAACTAGTTTGCAATCCCACCAACAGTGTAGAAGAGTCCCAATTTCCCCACATCCTTGCCAACATTCATTGTTGTTTGACTTTAATGATTGCCATTCTAGTTGGTGTTAGACGAAATTTTAGAGTAGTTTTGATTTGCATCTCCCTGATTGCTAATGATGTTGAACATTTTTCAGGCATCTATTGGCCATTTGTATCTCTTCTTTCGTGAAGTTTCTATTCATTTCAGTTGCCCACTTCTTGATTGGATTATTTTTTTTTAGTGTAAAGCCTTTTAAGTTCTTTTTATATCCTAGATATTAGATCTCTGTCAGAGGGATAGCTTGCAAAGATATTCTCCCATTCCATAGGCTTTCTCTTTAGGCTCTTGATGGTTTCCTTTGATGAGCAGAAGCTTTGTAGTTTAATGCTATCCCACTTATTAATTCTTGTTTTAATTTCTTGTGCTTTGGAGGTCTTTTTGAGGAAGTTTCTACCTGTGCCTATATGATGGAGTGTTGAACCTATGCCTTCTTCTAATAATTTCACAGATTCTGGTCTAACTTCCAGGTTCTTTGATCCATCTTGAGTTGACTCTTGTGGAGGGTGAGAGGTAAGGATTTAGTTCCATTTTTCTACAGGTAGATAACTAGTTTTCCCAGCACCATTTGTTGAAAAGACTGTCCTTTTTCCAATGTTTGTGTTTGGCACCTTTGTCGAAAATCAATTGACTATAAGTTTGTGAACTTTTTTCTCTATCTTCTATTCTGTTTCACTGGTCTATGTGTCTGTTTTTGTGCCAATACCATGCTGATTTTATTACTATAGCTCTGTAGTACAATTTGAAGTCAGGAATTGTGATGCCTCCTGCATGGTTCTTATTGCTGAGAATTGCTTTGGCTATTCTGGGATTTTTGTTTCTCCATATAAAATTAATGACTGATTTTTCTAGATCTGAAAAAAATGATGTTGGTATTTTGATAGGGATTGCATTGACTCTGTAGATCATTTTTGGCAGAATGGCCATTTTGATAATATTCATTCTGCCTATCCAAGAGCAGGGGAGATATTTCCATCTTCTAAGATCTTCTTTGATTTCTTTCTTCAGTGTCCTATAGTTTTCATTGTAGAGGTCTTTTACCTCTTTGGTTAAGCTTATTCCTAGGTATTTAATTGGTTTCTGGATTTCTTTCTCATTGGATTCATGGTTGGCATATATGAAAGCTAATGACTTTTTTAAGGTTGATCTTGTATCCTGGTACTTTGCTGAATTTGTTAATCAGCTCTAGTAGATTTCTGATTGAGTTCTCTGGGTCTTCCAGATATAGGATCATATCATCTGCAAATAAAGATAATTTTAAGTCTTCTTTTCCTATTTGAATTCCATTGATATCCTTCTCTTGTCTTATTGCTCTGGCAAGAGTTTTGAGGACTATATTGAAAAGGAGTGGTGATAGTGGCCATCCTTGTCTTGTTCCTGTTTTTAAGGGGAATTCCGGCAATTTTCCCCTATTCAATATGATGTTGGCTTTGGGTTTCTTATATATTGACTTAATGATGTTGAGGTATGTTCCTTCTATTCAGATTTTCTGTAGAGTTCTTAACGTGAATGAGTGTTAAATTTTGTCAAATGCTTTTTCCGCATTTATTGAAATGATCATGTGATTTTTGTTTTTAGTTCGGTTTATGTGGTGGATAACATGTATTGTTTTGCGTATGTTGAACCAGCCTTGCTTTCCTGGGATGAAACCAACTTGGTCATGGTGTACGATTTTCTCAATATGGTTCTGAATGCGCGTGGCTAGTATTTTATTTAGAATTTTTGCGTCTATGTTCATTAATGATATTGGTGTGTAATTCTCTTTTCTTGAGGTGTCTTTATTTAGCTTTGGTATTAATGTGATGTTGGCCTCATAAAAGGAATTTGGGAGAATTCACGGAATAGCTATTGAAGTATTGGTTTTAGTTCTTCTGTAAAGGTTTTGTAGAATTCGGCTGGAAAACCATCTGGACCTGGGCTTTTCTTTGATGGAAGACTTTTTATTACTGTTTCTATCTCTGTGCTTGCTATTGGTTGATTCAGGGTTTCTATGTCCTCTTGGTTCAATTTAAGTAGGTAGTATGTGTCTAGAAATCTTTTGATTTCTTCCATGTTTTCCATTTTATTGGAATATGTTTTCAAAGTAGTTTCTTATGATCCTCTGGATTTCTCCACTATCTGTGGTGATGTCCCCTTTTTCATTTCTGATTTTGGTAATTTGGGTTGATTCTCTCCTTCTTTTGGTTAGGTTAGCTAGTGGTTTGTCAATCTTGTTAATCATCTCAAAGAACCAGCTTCTTGTTTTGTTGATTCTTTGTATTGTTCTTTTATTCTCTATTTCATTAATTTCTTCTCTAATTTTAGGTATCTCCTGCCTCCTACTGGCTTTGGAATTTGACTGTTCCTGTTTTTCAAGATCCTTGAGGTGTGTCATTAGGTTATTTATTTGGATGTCTTCTGTTTTTCTTATGTGGGCACTCAGTGCTATAAATTTTCCTCTTAACACTGCCTTCAGAGTGTCCCCTAGATTTTGGTATGTCTTGTCTCTATTTTCATTTAATTCCAGGAATTTTTTTATTTCTCCCCTTATTTCTTTTCTGATCCATTCCTCGTTCAGAAGCGTATCACTGTCTCCATGTACTTAGGTGATTACTTTTGGTCTTCCTTTGCTAATTTCCAGTTTCATTCCTGGTGATCTGAGAAGATGCAGGGAATTATATCACATCTTTTGAATTTGCTGGTGCTTGCTTTGTGACCCAGTATGTGGTCTATTTTGGAGAATGTTCCATGGGCAGCTGAGAAAAATGTGTATTCAGATTTTGATGGTTGAAATAATCTGTGTCTATTAGATCCATTTGGTCTACAGTTTTCTTTAGGTCTGAACAATCTTTAGTCATCTTTTGTCTGGAAGATTGATCTAGTGGCGTGAGTGGTGTGCTGAAGTCTCCCAATATTATTGTGTTTGGGTCTCTTTGGGACCTGATGTCCCAAAGACTTTGTTTTATGAATGTGGGTGTGCCCACATTTGGGGCGTAAATGTTTGCTATTATTATATCTTCTTGTTGAATTGTTCCTTATGTTAGTAAGAAGTGACCCTCTTTGTCTCTTCTGATGTGTTTTAGCTTAAAGTCTATTTTGTCAGATATAAGCGCTGCTATCCCTGCTTGTTTTTTATCTCCGTTTGCATGGTATATCTTTTTTCATCCTTTAACCTTTAGTGTATGAGAATCTTTGGCTAGAAGGTGAGTTTCTTGTAAGCAGCATGTCGTTGGGTTATGCTTTTTAATCCACATTGCCAATCTATGCATTTTAATTGGGGAATTGAGTCCTTTGGCATTCAATGTTATTATTGAGATATGATTTTTGTTTCCAATCATTTTGAGTTCTATTTTCTGTTTGCTGTAGTGACAAATCTCCATGTTTAGTTGCCTACCTCATGGAGTTCACCTCTCCTGTGGTTCTGAAAATTGCTTGTTTTTCCTTCTTTGTGATTTATTTCTTTTAGGATTTTCTCCAGTTATGGCTTGGTCCTCATGAATTCTTTGTTTGTTTATCATGGAACACTTTTATTTCTCCATCAATTTTAAATGATAGCTTTGCTGGATATATAAGTCTTCGTTGGAAGTTGTTTTCTTCCTGGGTCTGGAGTACTTCATACCAATGCCTCCTGGCATTCCTGACTTGGGTTGAGAAGTCTGGGGTGATTTTTATTGTTTTGCCCCTGTATGTCATCTGTTCTTTTGTTCTTGCTGCTTCCTTTCTATGTATAAAACCTCTTGATGGTCCCTGTAGTCCCAATTGGGTCAGTACACCACAGGCTGTGGTTCTCTCCTGTCTGGTTGACCAGGGCATGGTGTCGGAAGGGGCATGCAGGTTCTGGAGCTTGGGTGTTGGCACATGAGGCACACTTTGAGGCATGGTGTTGGATGTGGGCTCTGAGGCACTGGTGATGGTGCCGGAAGGTGCCCAGTCTCCGAGGTGTGGGTGCTGCTGGTCACCCGGGTCCCAAGGGTTGCACACGTGCTCTGGGTCTTGGGAGGCATTGTCGCCATAGGTTGCCTGGGCTCTGATGCACGGCGCTGGGTATCTCACTCAGCCAGAGGGAGGTGCGGATTCCGGGCATCCAGTGGTGGCACCTGAGGGTGCATGGGCGCTGAGGCATGGTGCAGAGTAGGTCACACGGGCTCCAGGGAGGTGCACCGGCTCCTGGATCTCAGGTGGCGACACTGGAGCATGTCCTGGCTCTGAGGTGGCGCAGAGGGTCGCGCGGGTCTCGGTTGGCGGTGCCGGAGGGTATCCGGGCTCTGAAGCATGGCACAGAGGCTCCCGTGCAGGTGAAAGAAGTTTAGGCTCTGGGTCTCGGGTAGCAGCGCCAGACTGCGTATGGGTCTGAGGCAGGGTAAGGAGGGCCACCTGGGTCTCAGGTGTCCTCGTTGTAGTCCGAGGTGGGATGTGGAGGGCGCCCCACCCCGTCGCGCAGGAGGGTGCCAGAGTCTGAGGCTGGGGGTGGAGGGCCGCCTGTATTGCACGGGGGCGGGGGGGCGCTGGGGTCTGAGGAAGGGTGCAGAGGGCTGCCCAGGTTGTGGCTACAGGTTATCAGAGTCTGAGGCGGGGTGTGGAGGGCTGCCTGGACGGCGCCAGGAGGCCCGGTGGTCCAAGGCGGGGGGTAGAGGGCCACCCAGATCGCACTAGAGCGCTGGAGTCTGAGTCGGGAGGCAGAGCGCAACACGGAGTCTGAGGTGCGGTGCAGAGGGCCGCCTGGGTCGTGCGGGACAGCGCAGGTGTCCATGTCGGGGCGCAGAGAGCTGCCCTGGTCGCCCTGGAGGGCGCCGGAGTCCGAGCCGGGGTGCGAGGGGCCCACCGGGTCTCAGCAGGCTCGTAGCACAGTGTGTGGGGATGTGTGCAGCTGTGGCAGGAGCCCGCGCTAGGGCAGCCTTTGAAGGGTATTCATGATCTGCTGCTGGGATGGCCCCACCACTCACCGAATTCTGTTCCAGTTTCTCCTCCCCATTTGCTGGGGGAGGAGGGGGATATTAGCCTCGGCTCTAGGGTCCCGGGGAAGATGACTCCTTACACATCCTGCCAACACAGAATTGCAGTTTTCTGTGGTATTCTGTAGCTGGTAGACTCTGTGTCTGTGTAGTAGTACTCAGGTTACTGGATATTAGGTTTTGGTTCTTCTATGGCTGTGCAATGTTGTTCAGTTCTGAGCCCCCGGGGCGATTTTGAGACAGGCTTGTTTAGGGGCTCCTATTCTGTCGACATCTTGGATCCTCCTTAAAATAAAATTTTGATGTATGCTGAAAATATTTTGGTAAGTGAATATATCAAATTACTGAATAGCAAAAAAAAAAGTTGTTACATAGTACAAAATAAGTTTGGTTGGATTTTGTGTCATTTTCAGAGATTGGCTGATTTCTTCTTCCTGGGTCTGCACTCCACCCCAGCCCCACCCTGTGTACCATGAGTCCTCTGGCAGAGCCACAGGCCTCCAACCCTTTCAAATGCTCTCCTCCTCAAAACTTACCTGTCCAATATTTTCCTTCCTAAGAATCCTTTTTGTGGGGTTGGTTCTAATCTGACATGCTGGTTCCATGTAGTGGTTGCATACATGAACTACCAGGAGGCTCAGGATGAGGCTGAGGAGTTGAAGTGCCTAGGATTCAAAATTTAAGGAGGTGCTTCCAGGGCTTTGACAGTGAGTACTTCTCTTAATTTTGTGTTTTAGGCGCTTCACCTGCTTCACCCTAGTTTGGGTCCTGACTGCCAGATGGTGGAAATGTGAGGCAGTGTGACCAGCAAGAAGAAAGACGCTTCTTGTAGCCTTCAAAATCATATTCCATAAGTATCTGCTTGCTCTAAGTACCAGCCCTGGAACATCTCTGGTCCTATATTTATTTTGCTAAATCAAAATATAAGACATGTCAATTTATCATGCTATTTCTTAATGTTTGACAATTTTGAAACATAGCTAAAAAAAGACTCTGGGGGAATAACAACAGAAGGGGTTTGAGAATAAAATGATACTGATTTGGCACCAATCTAGTTTTAGAAGAATAGAAATTGTAGAGCAGAATGGCATTCAGGATAAATTTAACCTATAGAATTAGACATAATAAGGAAAAATAAAGGTTATAAGGTTATTTCTCAAATTGATTAATTGCATCTAAAGGCAAAAACTATAAGATTCACAGGGACTACACAGTGCATAGGCATATCCCATTACTAATGTGGAATCTGCCCCTTCCCAGGTATAAGTGGATGAATGTGAGGTCCGGTGGCTTCCTGTCACTTTAGGACTCACCTAAATCACAAATGCAAAGGCAGTGATGTAATAATAAGGAAAACGTAGTCAATAATTCTCAGGCTTCTAGAAATCATTCTGGTTATCAAAAGGAATTACAGTTTTGAACAACAAAAACAAATGGGCAATTATTTCAAATTGATCACTAGTGACTAAGTGCTAAAAATAAGTGATGTGAGTTTTGTCGCAAGGATTTTATTAAAGAAGCAATGGTACATGATCCCCTCCCGCAGGTGCACGCTAATCACCTTCCAGCTTCAGGCATTTCCATTTGACTTCCAGCCATTCTTTTTAACAGAATATTTGATAGACTGGAGCTAAGGAATATAACCGTGGAGGGGGAAAGAAATACTGATGCTTGTTGTACAGCTTTTCACCAATATTAAAGAAGGGATGGCTAAAAGTGTGTTACTTTTCTGGATCACCCACTTTTTCTTATTTTTGTATTCATCTTAAGTTATTAATTCAGTATCCATAGAGTATTACGCTCACCATGGTGAGGGTGGGGTGAGGGGGGGAATTTTTGCAGGAATCCAAACCCTATCCTAAACCTTAGGCTAAACTCTCCGGTGAAGAGGCTTAGGCTTACTTGAGTAATCAATCAATCAATCAATCAGTCAATCAATCAACTAGTGTGAGAAATGGTCCATTGATTTGTCTACTATTCCTCTTTCACCATATCAGGATATCAGGTTTTGTCAAACTTGCGGTAAAATTCTAATTTCACTTCTCCGAACTTCCCATTGCTTACTGTCAAATCCAAACTCACAGCCATAGTTTAGTAAGCCCTGTTCATCCTCCCTAAACCTCCTCTTCCTTTCTCACCATGTTCCGACCACACTGGCCACTTTCTGTTTCTCAGACACTCAAGGCCCTCAACCACTCTGGGCTCTTGCATGCACTCTCGTTTGTGACAGCCTACCTCCAGCTCTTCCCTTGTTTCTTCCATCCTTCATTCTCAGCTCACATGCCTCGTGGTAATGTGTCAGACTCCATTTTTAATGTTTAACCACAGACAGCTTCAAGCCCCACTTTTCTGAAAGTCACTTGGCATAGGTGCAGATGGGAAGGTCAAATCATATAAGCCCCAACCCAGGCCTGGGCACCCTCGCCTTGGCCACACCCTGTCACCGCAACACAAAACAAAGTCACATGTGTCTCTTCCTTTCTCAAGTCACTTTGGACTGGCCAGTGTGTCTGCCTTGCCCTTTCTGGAAAGCCTCCTTATGTGAATAATGAGCCTTTTCATGCACTCTCTGTTTCTGTGTGGTTGCAGCATCAGTCTCCACATGGAAGCCAATTTTGAGTGCAAGTTCAATCTCACCTTCTATGGTGCAAATCCAAGGCACACCCTCTCAGCCAGGCCTTCTCTAAAGTCGTCCTAAGGCGACTCTGCTCATATTTCTCTATTTCATCCCCATTTCCCATGTCATACTGTTCAAAATCATCTTTGTGTTGTCCTCAAAACAAGTAAAATAATGTTAATCTGGCATCTAATGCGGTTCCGTTCAGCATCCTCACAGCCATAATCTACCTGACTATGTAGTTTAGAGGAAGGAAGATTATTTTCTTATGGTTTCGGGTTCAGTCTATGTGAGGCTGGGGACCATGGATCTCAGGGCATGGCGGTGGGAGGGAGAGAGAGGGAGAGCACATGGGCTGTGCTCCTCACAATGTGGGTGTCAGAAGAGAGAGAGAGAGAGAGAGAGAGAGAGAGAGAGAGAGAGAACATGAGCAGGGAGAGGAGGAACCATTTATATAATCCCCAGGGCTGCACTCCCAGGGACCCACCTCCAGCCACACCCTACTGGCCTGGGTCATCACCCAGATAAATCCATTACAATGGATCTATCCTCTGCTGGGATTAACAACCCTCATGAGTCAATTACATCAGCTCCAAACATTTATAAATGAGCTCTTTAGGGGACATTTCATATCTAACTATAACAAATGCCTTCCACAGTCTGACTACTGCATCTCTAAATATGTCTCTCTTTGCTCCATCAACTTCCAGCTAACTAGTCTTTGCAGTTCCTAAATAGGATAGGGATATTCACGCTTCACCTCCTTGCTCATTGCAAATACACTCACTCTGAAAGCCCTGACTCTTCTCTACTTGCTCAAGACCAATCCACCAAGTCTCAGATTTAGGACTATTTCTTCCACCAATCCTACTAAAAACTTCAAAGCTCAGGGATTACTCCCCTTTCTAAGCCCTTAGAGAAATAATTGTTGACATGGTTTCTGCGTATATTTTTATCACTTTCCATTTCCAGTGTAGCCAGAGCCTAGGGAATTTTGCTGAAGGAGAATGTAGGAGGGACCCAAAGGCCACAGATATTCCTGTGCTTTGTAAAAACTTAATCCATTGAGATGCTTATGTTAATACTGTGGAGCAGCAGGAGAGGGATGGGAGGGTCCATTGCCATAAGACTGGAGAGAGTTAAGAGGCTCATAGGAAAGTGGAGACTGGGCAGTGGCTCCACAGCAACAGCCCGGGGCGGGGGCAGGCCTGATAGGGATAGCCACGAGGTTTGCCTAAGAAGGCAGTGCCCGGGGTGCCAGCACTCGACCTCTCCAAGGGCTGTCAATCCCTAAGCAGATGTTTGAATCTGCCAAGTCCTTCAGCCTGATAGGATCATGCAGTCTAGACAAGGTGTCCCAGAATAAAGAATGTGGCCATCCATGATCTGTGCTCTCCAGAATATTTTCAGTGAAACATTTTTGACTGCTACCACTGAAATCAATTTTATGAATAATATCACTAATGTTTAGAAAGTGAAATGATTTGCTTATATCTCCATTATTAATATACGAAGACAAAATTCAAAATGATTATTTCAAAATGAAATCTACAGGAAAGTGAAATATTTGACAAGCTGTTTTTTATATGTGTGGTTTTAGAGCTAATAATTAATAGTAGCATCAGTGGCATGGCTACTTCATAGCGTCTGCTTCCCAAATATAGCCCACACTTCCCCCTATTCATGTCCTCCAGAGGAGACAGGAACTAACATCAAGTCGACACTCCAAAGAGCAGGTGACAACCTCGTGGTCTACCCAGAACCTCTCTGCGTGCCTGAGTACGATATCATAAGAACCACACGATGGTTTGATCATATTTGCCAAGTGTTTTGTTTGTATAAAAAACTTCATTTACATATAAAATACAAGCAGGAGACTTTACATGAAATTCTAGATTTCCAGTTTCTCTTAAATTCCAAAGGTTCAAAGAAAAACTCTAGATTTCCAGTTTCTCTTAAGTTCCAAAATTTTCAAAGAAAAATGGCTCAATCCCCACAGGGTCTTACCTGTTTCTACATGTTCAGTTTTGAGAAATTAATTTATTTGTGTTTACTTGCAGACATTTATATTTGCTGCCTATGAAAGCCCTTTATACCCAAGATGAAGAGGTTTGAGACTTTGCTTTAGAATTATGGAAATATTGGGCAAACGTCTACCATTTAATTTGCCTAAAAAGCCCACATCTCTAATTGTAAAATCCAGACTCTTTGAATACCAAAAATGTGTTCAGAAGTCGCTTGACAGCTAACCTTGACCTGAACTGATGTTAAGACTTTACAGCAATTATTAAACATTTTAGTCTCTGGATTCCTTTTAGTCTTAATAATTATTGAGGTCTTTTATTAATATGAGTTATATCTATCCTTAGTTATATTAAAAATTAAAATGAAAAGTTAAAAATATTTATAAATTTGTTTAAAAGTAGCAATAATAGGCCCATATATTTTGACTTAAATGACATTTAAAGAAATAACTATATTTTCCCATACCAAAATTTTAATAAGAAGAGTGGAGGTGATTACTTACTGACACTGCTGATATTGAAGATAACTAGAATAATTATAAATCATTATTTATTAGCCTCCTATAGGCCTATGATACCTTTAATTCTCACAAACACTATTATTTTGATAGTAGAAACTGAGACTAAGAGACTAAGAAAGCTAAAGGACTTGGCCCAAATCACATTGTCAAGAAGTGGAAACTGTAATGAACCGAGGATTTATTTGTTTTTTCAAACCCAATACCTTTATTGAAATTGGCCTTCTCATTACTGTCCACTCAGATCTAGTTTTTTGTGGGTAACTTCCCTAGGATCCAGGCACTGTCTGTCTACCCTCTCTGTTTCCCATTATAACCACATCCTGAATAGATTGCTAATTATCAGGGAGGAGATAAATTAATTCACACTGAGACTGATTGCGATTTATTCATTTATATATTGTATTAACAGTTATTGATGACCTATTTTTTTACCAAGCTGTTTTGCCTGACTTTAGATTATAAAAATGAACATGACTGTCCTTAGGAAGTTTCTAGCTCACAGACATATGCACAGGATGAATAATGATCACATATTATCTTTCCTCTATGGTAAGTCTATTTTATCCACAATAGAGTTGTAATGATGGAACTTGAGGCACCAGCCTTCCTGTCTTATAAAAGTATAATAGAAGTGTGTGTGTGTGTGTGTGTGTGTGTGTGTGTGTGTGTGTGTGTAGGAGGGAGCAGGAAGTCCTAGGACCTGTAGTTGCAGGACTCTGCTTCTTCAGAAGGCTGATATCATTACAAAATGGTCCATTTTAGACTGTTAGCATGTGTGTAATAGTAGTAGCAAGAAGCTCTGTCAAGTTTCATTACTTACTAAAATCTAAATTCTGAAAAAATGTACAAAGGATCTGAATAGATATTTCTCAAAAGGAGACATGCAAATATAAAGATGTTCAAAATCACAAATCATCAGAGAAATGCTAATTAAAACCACAATGAGGTATCACCCACACTATTAGAATGACTACTATCCAAAAGAAGGAAGGTAAGTGTGTGAGAGGATATGGAAAAAACAGAGCCCTTGCACACTACTGGGAATGTTAACTAGTAGAGTCATTATGGAGAAACAGTATGGAGATTTCTCAAAAAATTAAAAATAGAATTCCATATGATCTAGCAATCTCACTGCTGGGTATATATATTCAAAGGAAATGAAATCAGTATGTTGTAGAGATGTCTGCACCCCCATGTTCACTGCAGCCTGTTCACACTAGCTGAGATGTGAAGTCAATCTACGTGTTCATCAACAGATGAATGGATAAAGGAAACGTGGTAGATACGCATGCTAGTATGCTATTCAGCCTTTAAAAGAAGGAAACCCGCTCATCTGTGACCACATGGATGAACATGAAAGACATTTTGCTAAGTGAAATAAGCCAGGAACAGAAAGAAAAATACTATGTCTCTCATGAAATCTAAATAAGTTGAACTCACAGAAGTAGGGAGAAATATGGTGGTTACCATAATTTGGGGAGATGCTGGTTAAAAGATATAAAATTTCAGTTAGATAGAAGAAAAAAAATTTAAAAATCTATTGTACAACATGATGACTATATTAATAAGGTATTGTATTATCAAAAATTGCTAAGAAAGTTGATTTAAGTATTTTCACCACAAACAAATAATGAGTATGAGGTAACACATATGTTAATTAGCTCAATTTATCCATTCCACAATGTACACAGATTTCAAAGCAACATGTTGTGCAATATAAATGTATACTATTTTTGTCAATTAAAAATAACTTAAAAATTTAAATTCTGTAATGTAGTCTAATTACTTTTTAGTAATATTTAGAATCACAATTTTGAAAAAGCAGAAGATAAGGTGACACTTTTAACTTGAGATTTTGTCTGTTTCTTGTATTTTTTCACTACTTCTTTCTGCAACCATATACCTGCGCTTATATTTCAGCCAACTATTCTATGGAACTTCTGCCAGAAAATGGACTGAGAGATTGCTCTCAAAAATATAATTTATTAATTTAAATATCAAATAAAATGTGGCTGCAAGTATTTGATTCTTGCATATTTAGAAACATCTTTCACGTTTGTGATAAAATATGCATAGATAATCTGTTAAAATTGCTGAACTTTTATTTTCTATTTTTACAATGATGCATTATTCTCTGGAGATAAAATTGAACCCATGTACAGCATGATTTGCTTTGAGCCAAAACTGTTCTGTCTTGCTTTTTTTATGTGATCATGTATATATAATGTTTCCATGTCTACACCACCTGACTTTCTTAAATGATTACTACAAACAAATAAAAGTAAAAACACAGCAAGTCTCAACAGAAACAAACATATAGACGTATAAATACGTCAACTATGTTTAAGGAGGGAGTGGAAGTCAGAGACATTAAGACACCATGTGATATGGTTGCAGTCTTTTTAAGGAGCTGAGTTCAGCTCTTTATAGGAAACATGTGATGGTCACTCCCAGGGGGCTGCTACCTGTTATGATGAAATGAACACTTTATGGTGGTTTGCTTCTCAAAGTTTTCCAGGAAGCCAAAGGCTGTTCTTAAGTCACCAGGTTGGCTCATTCTCATTTCCTGTATGGTGTTATTTCATATTTATAAGTGCTTTTCCCTGTTTTCTTGTTATCTCCCTTCCCAGAGCTCTAAATACTTTCTGCCTTCTAAATGCTCCCTTATTAACCTTAAAGCGGTGGTGGGGCCAGCAGGGAATTTACAAGGGCTCTTCATCTTCTGAGCTTAGAAAATCCTATTACATCAGGGTCAAGTAACTTTTGCAAGATCTCTGCTCATCAGAAACAAATTGGAACCTGCTGGTTTGGCACAAAGGTAGGAGGAAAAACTAAGCTACATCAGTAGTGGTCACCCTCTCCTCGGACCCCAGATGAAGTGAAAATGTTCTTCAACTTGTCAGCTGAAGCTACCCCCACAGGCACACAGTTTGAAGCCTGGGGAATCTTGGCATGCTTTTATCATATATTCTCTTCACAACCCATATTATTTGTCAAAAATACAGCCTGAGGACAAAAACCTAATATGTACATTTTTTTCATTTAATAGGTTGGCTGTAATTATAGGACACAACGTATAAGCAGATAAAAAGGTAATGGAGTCTGGAAATGTATTATGTATGCATAAAATGCCAGGACAGCAAAAAAGGTTAATATGTGGCTTAATTAATTCCCTCCATCACGCAACCTTCATCTTTGCTAAGCTGTGCCTTTGTTAGGTGAACACAACAAGTTTGAGTTGTTTATACCAGAAAGGTCAGGAAGCTACTTAGGGGAAAACAAAAGGATAAATCCAAAAGGTGAAAGCAGAGGAAAAGGAAAGATAAGAAAGCTGTAGCAAGGCTAGTTTAGCAAAATGGTTTGGGCTACCTGCCTTGTGTCCTGTAAGATGGACACAGCTCTTCTCTATAGAGATCTGCACACATACACAAGTATGTATGAGTGTGACTCTGCGTGTGTGTGTGTGTGTGTGTGTGTGTGTGTGTGTGTATTTTGAGAGACAGGAAAGGAACTTTAGAGATTTTATTTGTGGATTAAAAATTTAATTCCCCTATTGACTTTCAATTACTTTTGGATTTTAGTCCAGGATTTCTTTTTAATCTACACTCATAGTGCTACAAAGTAGCTTAGTTTTATTAAAGCGAAGCATATGAAATTGCTGATTTTTCTAAGTCAGAGATGGTCAAGTATTGCCAGTTTTTTCTGGCTCATATAATTTATGGGCCGTGTTAGATTTAAATTTAGTTAGTTCATGCACAAAGACTGGTTTAAGTGTCTTGGGCAGAGGCACCACACGCACAAAGGCCGGGCGGAGGGGTAAGTCACACAGGGAGGGACCTCTGCTCTGAGGCTGTGCAGTATTCCCAGAGAGGAGCAGAAGGTGAGCTGACGGACACCTTTGACCTTAACACAGACACCTAGCACAGGCTTCCTCCTAGAACTCTGACAGAGCAGACCCCATTACAGACTTACAAGGAAACCAAGAAGCAAGTGTTTCATTATTCCCATTTTACTGATGAAGAAATGGACCTGTAATGGTTAAGTTTGCGTGTCATGTCGGCGAGGCTGTAATGCTAAGTTGATATGCTAACATGTCAGTGGTTAGATTTTCAGTAGAGCAGAGCCCTCTCTGTTTCAGTCGGCATGCGCCTGCTGTGTTCTAAACTCCTGACACTTAGAGGAAGAAGGGTTTGCTTTGCTTACAGACCTGGAGCGGTTCCGAGGTCATAGTCCATTCTGGGGCTGGTTTCTGCCTTGGCCGCCCTTCTTCAGGGCATCCGGATGGGGAACAGAAAGGAGAAGGAGAGAGCTTATTATCAGCTCATGGTAGCAGGGGAGAAAGGACAGGAAGCTACAGCAGCTTGCCCAGGAAACACTGTCCCAGCCATGCCCCCAGGGACCGCTCTCCATCAACCAAGTCCCACCTCCCCACAAGGCTCCTCGTTTGCCCTATGACATCTTGGGGACATTCAAAATCTAAACTGTAACATTCTCAATACTGTGTGTGCACCTCACTCTTTCTTTTTTTTTTTTTTTTGCGGTACCGGGGATTGAACCCAGGGGTGTTCTACCTCCGTACTACACCCCCAGCCCTATTTTTTTATGCTTTATTTTTGAAACCGGGTCTCACGAAGTTGCGGAGGGCCTCACTAGGTAGAGAGAGAGAGAGAGAGAGAGAGAGAGAGAGAGGAGAGAGGAGAGAGAGAGATCGAGCGCGCGCGCCCGCGCGCATGCGTGCTAAGGTTGGCCGCGAACCCGGATCCTCCGGTCTCTGCCTCCCAAAGTACTGGGATTACAAGTGGGCGCCTCCACGCCCGGCGCACCTTACTCTTTCAATTGAAGACCTTACAAAAATAGAGTGAGGTCCAGAGATGAGGAAGGAATACTGTCTCCAGATTCTTAATTCTGTCATCCTATTTATTGATTCTGGATTTTATTTCCTGAACTTTAGGAGTTTTATTGAAGGAGCCTCCACCAGTACCTATATGTTAGACAGTTGGTCCTACCTATATTTTCTTTTAGTACTTTAAGAGCTTTTGTTCTAATTTCTAGGTCTTTAATTCATCTCAAGTTGACTTTGGTACAGAGTGAGATATAGGGGGTCTAATTTCATTCTTCTACATATTGATATCCAGTTCACCATTTGTTGAAAAAGCTGTCTTTTCTCCATCATAGGCTTTTGGCTCCTTTGTCAAAAATAAACTGGCTGTAATTGTAAGGATTTGTTTCTGTATCTTCATTCCATTCTACAGGTTTATGTGTCTGTCTTTGTGCCAATACCATGTTGTTTTTGTTACTATAGCACAGTAGTATAATTTGAAATCAGGTATTGTGATCTCTCTAATGTGGTTCTTATTTCTCAAAATTGCTTTGGTTATTCTGGGTCTTTTGTTCTTTATGTGAATTTTAGGGCTGTTTTTCCTAATTCTGTGAAGAATGACATTGGTGTTTTGATAGGGGGTGAATTGCATCTGTAGCTTGCTTTTGGTAGTATGGCCATTTCAACAATATTTATTCTGCCTATCTAAGAACATAGGAGGTATTTCTATCTTCTAAGATTTTCTTCAATTCTTTTTTCTCCAGTGTTCTATCATTTTTATTATAGAGGTCTTTTACCTCCTTGCTTTGATTTATTCCTAGGTATTTTGTTTTATTTTTGAGTCTATTATGAATGGAATTGTTTTCTGGATTTATTTTACTGGATTTGTGGTTGGTGTGTAGAAAGCTAATGAATTTTGTAAGTTGATTTTGTATCCAGCTACTTTGCTGAATTTGTTTAGCAGCTCTGGAAGTCTTCTGGTTGAGTTTTTTGTTTGTTTGTTTTGGATCTTCTAAGTGTAGGATCATGTCTTCTGCAAACAGAGATAATTTCAGTTCTTCTTTTCCTATTTTTATCCCTTTAATTTTCTTCTCCTGCCTTACTGGTTTTGCTAGAATTTCCAGTATATATTGAATAGGAATGGTGATAGTGGACATTCTTGTTCCTGATTTTAGAGGAATTACTTCCAGTTTTCCCCCTGTTCACTCTGATGTTGGTTTTGGGCTTATCATATATTCCCTAATGATATTGAGATAAGTTCTTTCTATCCCCAGTTTCATCAGTTTTTAACATGAATCGATGTTGGTTTTTGTCAAATGCGTTTTCTGCATTTATTGAGCTGATCATGTGATTTTTGCCCTTGGTTCTATTTATGTGATAAATTACACTTAATGACTTGTATATGTGGGACCAACATTGCATCTCTGGAATGAAACCAACCTGATTGTCCCACACAACCTTCTTAATATGGTTTTGAATGTGAATTGCTAATATTTCATTAAATTTTTTTTTGTATTTATGTTCATCAAGGATATCGGGCTGTAATTTTCTTTCCTTGAGGTATCTTAATTCAGTTTTGGTATCAAGGTGATACTGGGTTCATAGAATGAGATTGGGAGTATTCCATCTCTTTGTATTTCATGGAATAATTTGTGGAATATTTGGCTTATTTCTCCTTTAAAGGTCTTGCAGAATTCAGCTGGGAATCTTCCTGGTCTTAGTCTTTCCTTTGCTAAAAGTCTTTTTATTGCTGCTTCAATCTCATTGTTATTAGTCTATTTAGGCTTTCTATATCCTCTTGGTTCAATTTGGGAAGGTTGCAAGTGTCTAGAAATTTGTGAATTTATTCTAGGTTTTCCAATTTGTTGGAATACAAGTTTTCAGAATAGTTTCTAATGATCCTCTGGATTTCCATGCTACCTATGATGATATCTCCTTTTTTACCCCTTACTTTAGTAATTTGAGTCAATTCTTTCTTTCTTTTGGTTAGGGTGGCTAAGGATTTATCAATATTGTTTATCTTTTCAAAAAACAGCCTTTTGTTTGATAGATTCTTTGTATTCTTTTTATTTTCTATTTAATTAATTTCTACTCTTATTTTAATTATTTCCTGTCTTTGACTGGCTTTGGAGTTAGTTTGTTCCTGTTTTTCTAGGGTCTTGAGATGCATCATTAAATTATTAGGTTCTTTACATGTGATTCAAGATTTTTTCCTGGCCTCCTTTTAAACTGAATTTTTATTTCTGTCCTCCTACCCAACAGCAAGCCTGGTTAACTTACAAAACAACAACAACAACAACAAAACACTAAGGGTACTGGTCCTGTACCAGTGGAATTTTAAACCTGCCTTCATAGTGTCCCATAGATTGTGGTTTCTTTCTTTCTTTTTCTTTCTTTCTTTCTTTCTTTCTTTCTTTCTTTCTTTCTTTCTTTCTTTCTTTCTTTCTTTCTTTCTTTCTCTTTCTTTCTTTCTTTCTTTCTTTCTTTCTTTCTTTCTTTCTTTCTTTCTTTCTTTTCTTTCTTCCTTCCTTCCTTCCTTCCTTCCTTCCTTCCTCCCTCCCTCCCTCCCTCCCTCCCTCCCTCCCTCCCTCCCTCCCTTTCTCTCTCTCTCTCTCTCTCTCTCTCTCTCTCTCTCTCCCTCTCTTTCTTTCTTCTTTCTTCCTTTTCTTCCTTTCTTATTCTTTTTATTGCTTCTGTTGTTACTAGAGATTAAACCCAGGGATCACTTTACCACTGGGCCACACCCCTGGCTCTTTTGGTTTATTTATTTTGGGATAGGATCTCACTAAGTTTCCCAGGCTGGCCTCAATCTTGTGATCCTCCTGCTTCAGACTCTTAAGTAGCTGGGATTGCGTGCATGCACCACTACACCTGGCACAGATTATCTTTTGTATAGGATGAAGTCAGCAGCCTGTAAGTAGGGAAAGGGAGTGAGGGTTGATGTCCAGTGCCTGCTCTGATTGGTAGTGATTGTCTGAAGCACTTGAGAAGGATGAGACAGCAATGGGGCCCTGCAAGAAAGAGTGTCATGGTTAATCAGCAGTGTCCACTCTTGGCAAAGGACCAGGGATTGGATAGCAATAGCGTGAGTACCATTTTGCCCCCTGTTCTTATTTAAACAAAACAGGAACAGTAGCCTTAGTTTTCTTTTTTTTTCTTTTGTAAGTTAACCAGGCTTGCTGTTAGATAGGAGGACAGAAATAAAGATTCAATTTGAAAGGAGGTCAGCAAAAAAGTCTTGAATCACATGTAAAGCACTCTAAGTGTGAGGGGAAACTCAAACTCCTTTGATGTTTACAAAATCTACCAGTTTTCTTCCTTTACTCACCAACCAGATAAAATCAAATTCACCAGTATTTTGGGGGATATATTTGTTGGACTAGAACATCAGCTATCAGGGTCCATGTCCAAAGTTTACATATGGGTTTAAAATATAGTATTTTTTGTGGGTTCTTTTAGTTTCAACCTATATTTCATAATAAATTAGAGTTTAATTTCATGGTTTTATTTAGTTAATGTTGCTTAATTTTACTCACATATTTATTTATTTATTTATTTTTTTTTTTGCGGTACCGGGGATTGAACGCAGGGGCGTTCTACCTCCGCGCTATGCCCCCGGCCCTATTTTTTAT
>PVJS01005692.1:0-63088 GCA_004027185.1 Glis glis | reverse complement strand
TGTCATCCCAGTACTTGGGAGGCTGAGACCAGAGGATCCGGGTTCGCGGCCAGCCTCAGCTGCTTAGTGAGGCCCTCCGCAACTTCGTGAGACCCTGTTTCAAAATAAAAGATAAAAAATAGGGCTGGGGGTGTAGCTCAGAGGTACAATGCCCCTGGGTTCAATCCCCAGTACCGCAAACAAATAAATAAATAAATAAATAAAGTCAATAGGAAATAGGGAAGAGAAGGAAAACAGTGTGTACACTGGAGAGGCTGAAACTGGAACTCTGCCCCTCCCTCAGACCCCTGCCGAGGGGTCACATTAATATGTTCTTATCAGCGTTCCCAAGGCAACGGACTAGTAACTTATTTCTAAGACATAACTTATTCCTTTGGCAGGTGGTGCCTTCTAGTCTTCTAAGTGCACTTAGAAAGTGCAGAGGTCAATAATCTACCTTGCTTTTACCCCTATTGTGATGGGCTGTATTGGTTGTCTATCAACTATGGGTACTTTGGTGTAACATATGGAGTTTGCCTTTCTCATACTGAGGCCAAGTCACAAAGAATAGGAGGGAAACAGAGGCACTGATTATAGCCAGTCTGGCTGTGTGTAATCTCTAAAAGCCCTTAGTATCTTTATAGTTTTAAAATGTGCTAGGCAGAGTCGCTGTGATCTTAGGGCTAAAGCCTTAACTGCCTCTATGGTGCTCTTAAGTCTCTGCATGCTTCTAAGGCTAGAGGCTTCAATTGTCTTTACATTCTTACTATGGGTTAATTATTAGAACCAAAGGGCAGAAAAGAAGGGAGGGGGAGCTCTTGGAATGTAACGGACAGAGCTACCGCCTCTCCCTGCTTGAATGACTGCCTTTTACATTTTACTAGAAATTAATGTCAGAGCAATTTTTCAATACTGGCACACAATGAATGTGAACTAGGGAGTTCAAGGAAATGGCACATACCCATTAGTATAACAATATTTTAATATACTAGCAATCACCATGACTTCTAGCTTTAGTTGGCTGAATATCCACTCGACTTATATCTCATAGTCAACACTGTATCCCCAGGCCTAGAACAGTGATGGGTGCATAGTGCGCCCCCATGAGGTGAACTGCTGAAGCATCGCTGAGTTTTGTCCACATACCACTTTCTCTAACTTGGCATTTTTCTGGAAGAGTTGGTTGGTGTCTGTCCTTGGTTCATGCCACACAAGGGGTAAGAAATGGTGTATTTAGGCCATAGGGCTGCTCTCATGATAACTAATATTGGTAACTTTTCATAGTTTACAAAATCTACACAACCATTTTCTCATTTTATTCTCATAATCATTCTCCTAAAAGGATGTCAGGACAAGAATTATTATATTCATTTTTTAGTTGGGTAAACTCAGCCTCCTATAGGTCAAGTGATGGCTAAAGGGTGGGCAGAGACAGGGAAAGCTCATGTCTTTTGGGTTGGGTTTCTCCTATTAGGCTAATGACTCTGTTCCCAGCCCTGGGTGGGTCTGAGCCTGATCAGGTACTCTATGTAGGTGTGAAGATCCTAGACTCTACAACTTGGATCGTATATGTTCTCACAGAACAGCTATGCCTGCTTTACAAAGAAGGGTAAGGACACTGTGTTGCCAGAGTGACATAGTCTGGAGTGGGGGTGGGGGTCTTTAGTAGTAGACCCTGGAAACTCTGCCCAAGAGGTTGGAGGATCAGGACATGATAAACCTGGAGAAGTCTTACTACAGAACATTCCATCTTCTCAGGCACGCTACAATCAGCCTGGGAGACAAGACTGCAGAGGTGTTTCTCTGCACTATCACAGGACAACAATGGGAAATCAGTATAAAATCCAATCTGATTTTTGGTTCAAAAATAAGCATTTTTAAAATGAGAAGTAATACAGCTTGAAAGCGATGTTTCCCCAAATGTGGAATGTTCAAAAACAAGTTCAAGTAAAATGTATTACTTAGAACATGGTGGGCATTTTGCAAATTTTTCTTAGTTATGAATTTTATTTTAATACATGTTAGCAGAAAATACATGGTAAGTACAGCAATTTTGTGATTTCAGATATATAAGAAATGGTGAAAATAGGTATTTAAGTCTCAAGTGAACTGTTTAAAGAAAAATAAGTATTAGTAAGATGTTTCTCAAGCATGCTACACTAAAGTTATAAATGAGTGATTAGAGTCTGACAAAACTGTGTCCTTTGCAGTCACTTTGTGTAACCGTGAACGCATTCTTAACATCGTAAGTGTTTAATTTCCTCACTTGTTACTACATGAAGATTATACTGAAACCTGTTTAATAAGTCTGTGGCATGGATTCAATGGTTTCATGCGTGGAAAATATTCAGCACAGTGTTTGGCACCTAATGAGAACTCAATAAATGTTAGCTATGGTATTTCCTTTTATCAATAACAATGAGAACTCTGGAACCATGGAAAGCTGCCTTGGGAAGCAGAAAGCTCCTCCTCATTGCAGGTGCGTCCCAGGACCAGGTGGGCATTTGTCAGGAATGCTGCGAGGGAGATTCTTACACCAACAGGTGAGAGCTCAGCTAGCACTCGGAGGACATTCCAACCAAGCTTCTCTGTGATTCTGCTTTTTGGTCAACTCCAGGGCACCAGGGAAACGTGAAACTAGAGATTTCTTCCTGCATCTTGGGGGTCCACTTACTGAGTGTGAGGACTTTGTGAACCCTCTTTCTGGCTGAAGCACTCAGATCTGGCCTTTCCATCACCCACTTCGCTGTTGAAGAGGAGAGCTGTCAGAACCACGCAGCTATTGTCCCACAGTTCTTGCCCAACCAGGAAAAGCACCTGCTCTGTCTCACATCCTTTCCAGGAACCGTGGGAAAGGCTGTAAAGGTTTCACATGTGCACAGAGAGGATCCATCCTGTCTAGCTCTCCTGTGGAACCTGGCTTTTTCCCAGTGGTGGCTGCTGAAAGGTTCCACCTTGAGAGCCCTGGTTATGGAAATCCTCCTCTAAACAATCCTTCTGTTGCCTTCACCTACATGTCTAACTTTCTTCTCCTTGAAGACCAAGTCTCCCGTGGGAAGCCTTCTGAGGTTTGCAGGCTGGGGAAGTGTTTCCTGATAGCTTTTGGTTCCCACGTCGCTCTTCATTGTTCCCACAGACATACTGTTCCTGTCCAGTGTAGTTTCCAGACCCCTCCCCTTCCTCATCACTGATGTCATGTTGAAATGGAGTTCATCTCCGACCCTCTCACAGGGCAGAGACTGGGGCCCTTTTCCTCCATAAATGTTGCTGAGCTGCTCTCAGTAATGGTTCAGTTGCAAAATGTCAAGAGAATGTATTTACATGAATCCCTCATGGCAGCTCCTGGTGTGTTTGGTACTTGCTAGTGCTCTGGGCTCTTTCCCACACTGTACATATTCCTAAAAGATCTCTCCTAGTCCTGCTGACCCAATTTCCATCCAGAGACTGAGGATGCTAATATCTCATGCTAATTTCAATTCTCTTCTAAGTTCCAGGATCATGTGCAATGGCCTCCTAGAGATCCACACATAAAATTCTCAGAGGAGTTTCAATCTCCCTGAGTTCAGAATTAGCCCATCTACTCTCTCTCTCAGGTTCCCCATCTCTGCAATGGGAATGGTATTATAGTACTACAATTAGTAGTATTATAATTATTTGTGGTACTACCTATTGAACCCAGATGCATTCTACTTCTGAGCTACACCTCCAGCCCTATTTTTATTTTTTTTTGAAACAGAGTCTTGCTGAGTTGCTGAGAGTCTTGCTAAATTGCTGAGGCTGACCTTGAACCCACAATCTCCTGTCTCAGCCTCCCACGTACTGGGATTACCACCACCACACCTGGCCGGGAATATTATTAGCACTTCCTTCATAGCATTACTATAAAGATTAAATGTATGAATGTGTATGAAGTACATACGATACTACCTGGTAAATAATAAACAGTATGGATATTGCTATTATTGTTGGGGATAGAAAAACTAGCAAATAAATTAAATATAACATGCTGAAGGTGGTATTTTACGTGGCATATAATGAAGCAGGAGAGAATGAGAAGTGCTAGTATGGACAGGAGGATGCCACAGGGAATTTGGGGGAAAATGACTAAATATTCCTTCTTGAAAGCAAATGTCTAAAAAATAAAGGAGATTATGTATATTTAATTATGGATGGTTGGTCATTCTGAGTAGCTTTTAAGTTGCTAAACATGTTCAGCTGAGGGGCCTTCTGCCCTATGGCTGATGTCATTTCTTGACCCAGGATCCATTTCTCTGGGCTCCTGAGAAGAACTGAGCTCATGGTGAGCTTAATATCCAAGAAATAAGGGGTTGCATCTGAAGATGGAAACAGCCTGCTTTGCAAAGACTTATGCAAGTCAAGCACCACTCACCACTTGTTATGAAGAAGGATCTTGTGAACCTGGAAAGGTGGCTAATTAGGCAAGACATTTGCAGCAGTGCTACTCAAGAGCTGTCTGCAGACTGGTGCTGGTCAACAAACTGCTACTGGTCTTCCATGTGATAAGCACAGAATTGAGAATAAACCTTTTAAAAGCCGTATGGCAATCTTACAGAGTGACTTTATATCCATTAACTCCAACAATTAGAGATAGGTATTTGGTACATGTGTATATATTTTCATTCATTTTAAAGCATTGGTTCGCAAGGAATAGAAAACAAATAGAAAGCAAAGGAAGGAGAAAGAGAAAGAAATTGATTCTTCATGACAAATTGAAAGCACTGATGCAGAATGCAGACCTGTGAGCTCTTGTTCCGGCTCTGGCACCAACTCATTTGAGACTGTAGGCAAATGACTTCTCTTTGGGAATTACTTTCCTCATATATGGATAAAAGACCTTGGAATAGCTTATTTTATATTTCCACAATTCAAAGAATTTTAAATGAAAAAAAAGAAAATTAACTGAATAAATCTCCATTGCTTGATTTTGAGCCAAATAACCCCGTTTTCTGGTCAAGACTTAATCGCAGCCTAGACCCTGACTGCTTTTATTCAGATACCATGAATATCATCTTGTTTTCTGTGGGTGATTTTATTCCAGCCTGTTAACCCTCACTGTGAATATCTTTTTTCTTGATATTCTCAGATATGCCCCTTGCCTCACATCCAAACTTTTACAGGAAAAACCATCCTCTTGTGTGTGTTCACACACCGATGACCATTTCAAATTTGCCAAGGGTCCTTATGAGAATGGTCTCTGAATAAAATCTAAGCATCCAGAGAATGTAAGAAGTTTAAATTTTATTTTAGGAGTAATGGGAAGCCATGGATGAGGCCAAGAAGGATAATAATATGGTATGATTTATGCTGTCCAACATCTTATTGGCTGATCGTTGGAGATGAGATTGAAGGGTTGAGAAGGTATACAGACAGCAGGTCAGATGACACTGAGTGGTGCAGCTAGGCTTTAATGGTGGTTTCTCCTATGGGACTTGAAGAATAGATTCTAGTATCCAACTTATTCACCAGCCTTGGCAATGCTGGTCCTGTGTAGATCCAAGATGTGGCTTTGCTTAGCTGGATTGCAACTGTGGTTGTTTATGGAGTTATATATAGCGAGTAACTTTTAGGAATGAACATTGATTCGCAAGAAGTCATATCTTGGAATTATTGTTGAATATCCCATTCATATAATTGTGTGTAATAAGAAAAGGGGCAAGAAAGAAGAATTGTAGATGCAGGGTTTCCTATAGGAAAGACCATCTCTTCCACTCTTCCACTTAGAAAAACAAAAAGTGCTGCCATGTAGAAGCCAAAGGCCACCCCAAACAATGTGCTGCCTTGTTGGACTCTGAACCCAGGATTACTCAGAAGACAAAGAGGAGGCCTTTGGGGATCAACTGTCATTGGATGACTTAGCATTAGAGGGCAGAGACATCATCCCATTTTGCCTGGGTCTGTATCCAGGCATTTTGATGAGAAGTAAGACTTAGGAGAAAAATTAAGGACTTCCCCAGACTTAGGAGAAAAATTAAGGACTTCCCCAAGGTGAAAACATTTTGTTAATACAACTGATTAGAGAATTCTATCTGGGGAAATGTTCGACTCCAAAGAGAACATTATAATATAAGCAATTGCACGGTAAAGGGAATAATTTAGGATCAGGGAAGAATGGAAGGGAAGCAGTGCTAAGTGATGCCCACAACATCAAGTCCTTCCTCTTTCCTCTGCTAGCTTCTAACTTCAGATGATGGTCTGATTATAAGAGGCTCTATCTCCTTGGCAAAATGGATTAATTGGATATTCATTCAGATAAAAGCGTAAACTACAAAAAGACACACAGTTTGGTTATAATAATAAGAGCTCCAGTAAATTGCATCATATAATCAATACTATTTGCGGAATTCCTACAAATTGCTCAGTCACAACACTGCAGAGTGAAACTTGAAAGACACTGTGAGAAAATACCTGTAGGTGTGGAATTGCATAATGTATAAATATGAAGATTTTATGTGCATCCATGTGTGTACATGTTGGCTCTGTATCAATACTGTATTTACACTCAAATACTAATTACATTTTGATGGGGAGGGATCAGATACAATATGGGAACAAAGGTTCATAGCAAGGGCTTTGGAACCAGACAGACCCATGTTCAAACTCCAGATTACAGGCTTGATGAGTTTAGACAAAATTACTTACTTTTTAGGAGCTTTTGTTTTGTCATCTACAAAATGTTGATAGTGCCATGCATGTACATGGTGGCGCGTGCCTGTAATCCTGGTACTTGGGAGGCAGAGACAGGAGGACTGCAGGTTTGAAGCCAGCCTCAGCAACTTAGAAAGACCTTCGGCAACTTAACAAGATCTTGTTTCAAAAGAAAAAATAAAATATGGCTGGGGTTGTAGCTCAGAGGTAAAATGCTCATGGGTTCAATCCCTAGCACCATACACAAAAAGATGTTGCCTGTAACATCTACTTAATGATGTGATTATTAAATAATCACATGTGAGAATTAAATAAGATAAAGATTATCAAATATTTAGGAAAACAGTAGATGTCAATCAATGCTAGTTGTCATTATTACTACCAATAAAACCTACTCCATGCATTATGTGTGAATGGATGAAAAGTCTCATCTGAGTGACAGTCATTGGAATGGGACAGGTAAGCAGAGATGGTCAACGGTGTGAGGAAGAACATTTCTCGAGGTGGCCCTTCCTAGTCTGTGGAGGAAGGTTCCAGAGTCAGTACTAGGATTTGGCTCTATTCCTTTTCTCTCTAGCTTCTTCTAGAAATGGAAGGGACCAAGAGGTTCTGGGAATTTTGAATGAAAAACACAAAGGAGAGACAATATTTTCTATGACCTTTTCTGAAATCATCCAGGGAATGAAAGCAGATGAATAGGGAGACCAGAGAGGTCAGTGATGGTTCTAAGCCCACTGAGAGAGGGACAGAGGAATGACATGGGGACACGATTGGGGCAGTTGTGGAATTGTCCTTAAAGGAGTTGGGAGACATAATGGTTAATACAAAATACAAGTGACTTTCACAGCAGGCAAATCTGTGTTCACATTCCAGATCTACCACTAATGTGTAGTTGGGAAAGTTATTTATTGTAAAATAAAACATGGAAATAAAAATAATATCTTTCTCACTGGGATGAGGCAATGAATGTAAAATGTTTGGAAAATATTTGTGTTTGATAATACTTTCACTACTTTTTTATTTTGGGGGTACTGAGAATTGAACCTCTAAATTAAACTCTCAGCCCTTTTAATTTTTTTTAAAAAATGTTAAACAGGGACTCTCTCAGTTGCTGAGGCTCTCACTAAGTTACTGAGGCTGACCTAGAACCTGTGATCCCCCTGTCTCAGCCTCCTAAGTACTGGGATTACAGGCGTGCACCACCACACCCAGTGAGATCTCATTGTAGTTTTGATTTGCATTTTCCTGATGGCTAATGATACTGAGAATACTTTCTTGCCAGCTTTCTCTCTCTCTCTCATTTTTTCTTTCTCTCTCTCTCCCTCCCTCTCTCTCTTTCTTTCTTTCTTTTGTGCCATTCGTGTTTCTTCTTTTGAAAACTATCTGGTCACATCATTTTTTTTACACTTTTAAATTGGTTTACTTATTTTTTGTTGTTGTTGGTAAGTTTTTTTGAGTTCAAATCACTTTTTTTAGATTCCACACATAAAAGAGAACACACTGTGTCTTTCTGTCTCTGACTTATTTTATTTGACATTTTGTCCTTCAGTTCTATCCACTTTGCTTCAAATAATAGGATATCATTTTCTTAAGGCTGAATAATATTCCATTGTGTATATATACTACACTTTCTTCATCTATTTGATCATTACATACTGCACACATACATCAAATATCGCATTGTATTTCATAAATTTGTACAATTAAAATAATAAGAAAAATAAAATTGGCTTATCTATCCTGAGACACATATACTTCAACATGGATTTTAAAATCAATTTATAAAATTTTATGTAAACTCTGATGTGAATTTTCTTTAGAATTTTATTAAATTCACAGATCATTATCATGAAGAAGTAATATCTTCATCATATTATGCCTTCACATTCATGACCAGAATATATTTCTGGGTTTACTTAGGTTATTTTTTTGTCCTTTAATAAAGTTTTATCATCTAAAAAATTAAATGGTATTCTTTGCTGTTGTGAGGACATTCAAAGACACTAGGTTTAGAAGCCTGCACCCTGAAACAGCAGGTGTCTGCTCTGCGCAGTGTGCTGGGGAAGTTGGGGGGAATGTGCTGCCACCCTCACATTCCCAAAGGCTGGGAACCCTTAGGCAGGCTGATGTGGTCAGACAAGTCGCTGTGAATACAGCTTTCTCCTGCTGACACCAGGAGTAACAATAGAAGCACTGATTATTAGATTTTTTTCTTCCTTACAGGATAATGTGAAAGTACACATGTGGAAACTATTTTCTTAGTCATTAAATCTGTTAATGGAAGGCATTAGTGCCTTATGGGTTAAATGGTGCATTTATTACTGAGTGTTATTGTGAAAAGTTCTTATAATTGCAGCTAAAGAATGTGTGATATTTAGTAATCATGGGAACAGAATGACTCATGAATGAGAGATGTAAAGAGTCAAGAAAAAAAAAACAATGTTTGGTCTCTCAGGTAGGTAGGTCAATGTTGCTTTAGAATGGTATTTCACAAAATTTCAATTTTGTGTTTCCTATTAATGAAGAAAGTTACTTCTTACTTGTATCACTTTATCTATCTGAATACTATTTAATTAATATTTTATTAGATAAAAGATTATAAGTCAACTTGCCCTCTTTTAGAAGTTAGAGATTGCCATATGAGATTAAAGCATACCTAGTTCCTGCCCCGACCATCAGACAGGGAAGACAAATAATTTAATGAAGGACTTCAAATAAATAGAGTACAGAGGGATCATTTCACAAGGAAAGCTTATCTTGTCTAGAAGGTCAGGGAAGACCTTGATTGAGGAAGTCATGTACAAGTTGATACCTGAAAGATGAACAAAATTAGCTGCACCCTAAAGAAAATTAGTTTCTATTCATTCATTCATTCATCATTTATTCATTCATTCATTCCTCCTTTCTTATGACATATGTGCATTGTTTTCCTAAAATGAGACCTATCCTATTCTAGGCTCTGAAGACTCAGAAATGAACAAGATCTCCTTTCTAAAACAAGGAAACCACATACACACACACACACACACACACACACACACACACACACACACATATTCAGGTCATGGGAAAGAATGAAGGAAGGAGAACAATGACAGTGATGATGACGATGATGCTGGGATAGTGACAGGCAGAGGGCAGGAGGATGCGTTGAGGGAAGATTACCTAGGAACATCTCTCTTGAGAAGATGACATCTTAGATCACTATTAAATCAAGAGGAGTTGGCCATGCAGAAAAGCCTTCTCACATCGTTCTCTGCATGGACCTTCCTTTTGTGGTCCACAACACTCAGCCAGTGGCAATCAAAAGGAAGAGCCTCTGTTCAGGGATGTTCTGAGTAGCAAAGGTAAAATCGTTTGGGCGAACCACCTTCTCCACCTGATGCCAGAGAAGAATAGCAGTGGTGACCTCTGGGCCAGAATTGTCCTCAGCAGAACGATGATTCCCAAGGGTTATCAGTGACAGACTTGGGAATGGTGGCATGATAAAATGTCGAGGGTGGAAGAATTACACATTTTGTTTCCTAACTCTATAAATAGCAGTGGTGGGGGAGGTCTCAGAAATACCCAGGGACCTGTGGTGTGGTGCACAGCTCACGTGTGACCAGAGAATCATCACACTTTCGTAATAAGAGGGAAGTGTGACCTCACTTCATTGCCACACCCCGGTGAAGCCTGGAACATCTGGATTCTACTTCCTGATGGACATTTATTAAGTATGCGTTCAAAGACGATGTATGCACTTATAATAGCTAACAATGAACATTAGCTATGTGTCACCTTCCCCTCTAAGTGCTTACGTACGTTAACTCGTGCAATAGTCATAACATAATGATGAGTAGCTACTTTGCTTTGTATTTTGTATTTGATGCAGAAAAGAGGAAATTTGCCCAAGTTCATAGAGTTGCTAGATTCTCTGAGAGTGAGGCTCAGGCAGTTCAGAACCGGTGTTCTTACGCATTTAGCAAGCCTTTGCTCATCAACCACACTGGTGATTTTTACCCTTATGAGAGTGTTATTCTTTAAATGATGCAGAGTGAAGAAGTGTGTGTGTGTGTGTGTGTGTGTGTGTGTGTGTGTGTGAGAGAGAGAGAGAGAGAGAGAGAGAATATGAGCAAACATGTTGACAGGTTGATCATAGGACTTACCTCTCTTAAAAATATTCTGGAAGTAAAACAGAATCAATAAGTGGATGTCATGAAGTTAAAAACCTGTGCAGCAAAGGAAACCATCAAGAGCCTGAAGAAAGAGCCTACAAAATGGGAGTAAATATTTGCCAACTACTCCTCTGATAGAGGACTAATATCTAGAATATGTAAAGTACTCAAAAAACCGAACACTAAAGAGCCAAATAACTCAATAAAATGGGCAATGAACTGAATTGACACTTACCAAAAGAAGAAATATGGTTGGTCAATAGATATATGAAAAAATGTTCAACATCATTAGCAATCAGGGAGATGCAAATCAAAACTACACTGAGAGTACTCTTAATCCCATTTAGAATGGCAATCATCAAGAATACAAACAATCATAAATGCCTGTGAGGGTGTGGAAAAGGCACTCTAATATACTGTTGGTGGAATCGTAAGCTAGTACAACCATTATGGAAATCAGTTTGGAGGTTCCGCAAAAAACTAAGAATTGAAGCACCATCTGACCCAACTATACCACTCCTCAGTATCTTTTCTAAAGAACTAAAGTCTAAATACTAGGGTGATACATTCATACTCATGTTTACAGCAGTATGATTCACAATAGCCAAATTATGGAACCAACCCAGGTATCTGTTAACAGATGAACGAGTAAAGAAAATGTGATATATACACATAATAGAATTTTACTCAGCCATAAGGAAGAACAAAATTATGTCATTTGCAGGAAAAGGGATGGAACTGGAAAATATTATCTTAAGTGATATGAGTCTCAGAAAGTCAAGGGTGGTATGTTTTCTCTCATTTGTGGAGGCTAGAGAGAAAATAGGAAACATAAGCGACTCTTAATCATGCAAAGATAGATTGGTAGAATAGTTGCAGGGGGTTATGGGAGAGACGGAGGGGAAGAGGGAGGATTGGGGAAGGAAACAGCTCAAATAATACTATGGCTATCTGTGAAGGTACCACTACCAATCTTACTAACTTGTATGGGGAGTGGCAAGGGGGAGAGGGGTGGGATGTGGAGGAAAGTAAGTAAAGAACTGTGTACTTGTGTTTTCAATACACAGAACCTCACTGTGAAGTATAATTGCAATGCGCCAATAAAATAAAATAAAATATTCTGAAGAAGAAAAGTAAAACAATAGTTCTATTAATAATGAAAACCATTAAGGGAGTCTGACTTGATCAAAATCCCAGTGCCATTTCTGTATTTTTTGTTGTTGTTTCAAGGCAAAGCACACGAGTATTTTTAGGCTTATTTTACAGATGAGAAATCCAGATAAATTCAGCAACATGTGTCTGCCTTATGCCTAAGTTTATGCTCTTTATGATTCTTCTATCTAGGGATACTCTAGAAAAAAACACTAAAACCAAAAATAGAGCCATTATCTGACCTGTCCTCTAGCCATAGATCCATCATGCTAGATAGATTTTAATGCACAGAGAAAATAAAAAGTGAATTTTAATTATAGATTACTTGAATTTATAAAAATCTACATGATCCATGAAGATACACTTTACAGAAGTATAGAAGATATTCCAACATTTCAACAGTGTGATGCCAGAATCCTTAACATATGGTTTCTCCTTCCGTTGGTGCTGACTGTACATGTGTGTGTTTAGATTTGTGTATATGTGTGTATGTATATGTGTGTACACGCGTGCATGTGTGTGTGTGTACATGAGGACATAATCACTTTAAGTTACATTTCCTTTATGATTATTACTTTTGAGTAGGTTATTCAGTTTTCCTTTCATATTATATTTTTGATATTTTGATGTTTTATGAGTGTGTGTGTGTGTGTGTGTGTGTGTATGTGTTACTGGGATTGAATGCAGGGGCTTTCTACCTGTGAACTACACCTCCAACCCTTTTTAATTTTTTTTTTATTTTGAAACAGTCTCGCTGTAGTCATTGTGCACTGGCCACAGACTTGCAATCAATCCTCCAGTCTCAGCCTTCCAAGTACTGGGATTGCATGTGTGCACCACTGTGCCTAGCTAATGATATTTTGGATTTCTTGATACAAAGTTATCCATGACTTTGGGTGACACTATTTTTGTTGTTGTTAATGATACTTTTTCAAAAACTCTTGATCTTTTTAAATGACATTTTCATGAATGTATCCTCCCTAGAATAGTAGTTTATGCTACTGTCTTTTCTTGATTAGATTTCTTTATTTGGTCTATATTACTGGTTATATTTAATGGTTGGGTTTGATTAATTTAAATGTGCCTATAATTTCTAAATTAGATATAGCAGCTCTTATGTAGTTGTTTTTCTTTCATTTATTTTTCTCTGGTATGGTTTTATTTTGTTGTTTGTACTAAGCAATTATTTGACCAGATTCTATAAATTCGGATGTATAAGATTTTATCTTTAATTATTTTGAATATTTTAATAGTGTTCTTTGCCATAAATCTGTCTCATTGTTGTAATAGATTCAATTATTGTATAAATATAAAACTATATTTGTTTTTGATCATTTCTTAAATACATGACACATCTTATTTTATACATTCCTTTGACTTATGTTTTCCTGTATTTATAATTGCTATAAAATACACCTTCTGAAACTTGCTTAATATGTTTTAATTTATTGTTTTTCTGAGGTTGATACTGGCAACTCTTCTTAATTTTTTTAAACTTTTATTGGTGCATTGTAGAATCACATCATAATGTAGTTCATAGTGATAGCGAAATACATGCATGCAGCAATGGTGGGCTTTCCCACGGCTCCCTCCCCATTCCCCCCTTCCCCATACATGATTTTGAGATTGGCATTGTTATTCTCACATATGTACATAATGTCAATGGAAATGTTTCCTTCATTGATTCTCCCTTCCCCCTACCCCCGCTAAACCACCTCCCTCACTCCACTGGGGTTTCTCCTCCATTATCTAAAGTCCCTCTTATATCCTAATTACTCCCTAGCTCTGGCATATGAGAAAAAACATATCACCCTTCACTTAACATAATGTTCTCCAGGTCCATAAATTTTCCTGAAAATAATATAATTTTGTTATTCTTTATTGCTGAGTAGAATTCCATTGTGTGTATTTCCCACAATTTTCTAATCCATTCATCTGTTGATGGATACCTAGGTTGGTTCCATAATTTGGCTATTATGAATTATACTTCTATAAACACAGATATGCATGTATTACTATGATATTCTGATTTCAGTCCCTTTGGAAGGATACCCAGGAGTGGTATAGCTGGATCATATGGTGGATCCATTCCCAGTTTTCTGAGTAATCACCACACTGATCTCTGCAGTGTCTGCACTAATTTGCAATCCCACCAACAGTGTAAAAAAGTTCCTGTTTCTCCACATCCTCACCAACATTTATTGTTGCTTGACTTCTTGATGATTGCCATTCTGATTGGGGTTAAATGGAATCACAGTGTAGTTTTGATTTGTATATTCTCCCTGACTGCTAATGATGTTGAACATTTTTTCATATTATTTATTGGCCATTTGTATTTCTTCTATTGTGAAGTGTCTATTTAGTTCAATTGACCATTTCTTGATAGGGTTAGTAATATTTTTAGCATTAAGTCTTTTAAGTACTTTTTATATTCTAGATATTAGTCCTCTATCAGAGGAATAGCTGGCAAAGATCTTTTCCCATTCTGTGGGCTCTCTCTTTAGGTTCTTGATGATCTCCTTTGATGTACAGAAACTTTTTAGTTTAATACCATCCCATTTATTAATTCTTGTTTCAATTTCCTGAGCTTTGGGGGGGTCTTATTGAGGAAGTTTCTACCTATGCCTACATCTTGGAGTGTTGGATCTATGCCTTCTTCTAGTAATTTCAAAATCTCTAATTTCCAGATCTTTGATTCATCTTGAGTTGACTCTTGTGCAGGCTGAGAGGTAGGGATTTAAATCCATTTTCCTACAGATGGATAACCAATATTCTCAACATCATTTGTTGAAACAGCTATCTTTTATCCAATGTATGTTTTTGGCACCTTTGTTAAAAATTATCTGGCTATAAGTGTGTGGATTTGTTTCTGTACCTTCTATTTTGTTCTGTTGGTCTGTTTTTGTACCAATACCATGCTCTTTTCATTACTATAGCTCTGTAGTATAGTTTGAAGTCAGGTATTGTGATGTCTTCTGTATGGTTCTTACTGCTGAGAATTTCTTTGGGTATTCTGAGTTTTTTGTTTTTCCATATGAAATTTAGGACTGATTTCTCTAGCTGTGTGAAGAATGACATAGGTATTTTCATAGAAATTGCATTAAATCTGTAGATAACTTTTGGTAGAATGACCTGTTTGCTCATATTTATCCTGCCTATCCAAGAGCATGGGAGATCTATCTTCTAGGATCTTTTTTAATTTCTTTCTTTAGTATTTTATAATTTTCATGGTAGCAGCTTTTTACCTCCTTGGTTAAATTTATTCCTAGGTATTTTATTGTTTTTGAGGTTATTATGAATGGGATGGTTTTTTGGATTTCTTTTTCAGTGGATTCATGCTTGGCACATAGAAAAGCTGCTGATTTTTGTAGATTTATTTTGTATTCTGCTACTTTGCTGAATTTTTTAGTCAGCTTTAGAAGTCTTTTGGTTGAGTTTTTGGGTTCTTCTAAGTATAAGATTATGTTATCTGCAGATAGAGGTTATTTCAGTTCTACTTTTCCTATTTGTATTCCTTTGATTTCCTTCTCTTGCTTTATTACTCTGGCTAGAGTCTCAAGTACATATTGAAAAAGAGTGGGGATAGTGGGCATTCTTGTCTTGTTAAATGGAATTTAAATGGAATTCTTGCAGTTTTTCCCCATTCTGTATATTGCCTTTATGCTTCTTTTCCAATTTTCTGCAGAGTTTTTAACATTAATGGGTGTGGGATTTTGTCAAATGCCTTTTCAGCATCTATTGAGATGATCATGTGATTTTTGTCCTCATTTATACTTATGTGGTGAATGGCATTTATTGATTGTCATATGTTGAACCAGCCTTTCATCCCTGGGAAGAACCCAACTTGGTCGTGGTGTATAATTTCCTTGATGTGGTTTTGAATTCATGTCGCTAGTATTTTATTTAGAATTATTTTGCATCTATGTTCATCAAGGGTATTGGTCTGTACTTTTATTTTCTTGACTTATCTTTATTTGGTTTTGTTAGTAAGGTGATACTAGCCTCATAGAAGGAGTTTGGAAGAATTCCATTGCTTTCTATTTCACAGAATAACTTGTGAAACATTGAGTTTAGTTCTTCTGTAAAGATTTTGTAGAATTCAGCTGGGAATCCATCTGGACCTGAATTTTCTTTGATGGAAGGCTTTTTGTTGCTGTTTCTATCTCATTACTTGCTATTGGTCAGTATAGGTTTTTTATATCCTCTTGTTTTAATTTATATTGGTTGTATGTTTCTAGACATCTTTTGATTTCTTCTATTTTTTTATTGGAGTATAAATCTTCAAAATAATTTCTGATGATTCCATAGATTTCCCCACTGTCTGTGGTGAAGAGTCCTTTTCCATTTTTTATTTTAATAATTTGGATCGATTCTCTCTTTCTTTTGGGTAGGTTGGCTAAGGGTTTATCAATCTTGCTTATTTTTTCAAAAAACCAGCTTTTTGTTTTGTTGGTCTTTTGTATTTTTTGTTCTCTATTTAATTGTTTAATGCTCTGAATTTAATTATTTCCTGTCTTCTACTGGCTTTGGGATTAGTCTGTTCCTGTTTTTTGAGGGCCTTGAGGTGTATCATTAGGTTGCTTATGTGGTGACTTTTAATTTTTCTTATGTGGGCACTCACATAATTTTTTTCTTAAAAACACCTTCAAAGTTCCCATATGTTTTATCTCTATTTTCACTTAACTCTAGGAATTCTTTTATTTCTCCCCATATTATTTCTTCTGTGATCCAGCCCTTATTCAAAAGTATATCATTCAATCTCCATGTATTTATGTAATTCCTTTGGGTCTTCCTGCTGTTGATTTCTACTTTCATTCCATTATGATCTGAAAAGATGAAAGGAATTATATTACATTTTTTGAACTTGCTGGTACTTCCTTTGTGGCCCACAATATGCTCTATTTTTTTAAAAGTTATAGGAGCAGCTGAGAAAAATGTATATTCAGCTGTTGTTGGTTGGAATATTCTGTATATGTCTATTAGGTCCACTTGATTTATAGTGTTCTTTAGGTCTGAAGAGTCTTTACTGATCTTGTGTCTGGAAGATTGGTCTAGTGGTGTGAGATATTGAAGTCTCCCAATATTGTTATATTGGGATCTGAGAGTTTGTTTTATAAAAGTGAGTGCTTCCACATTTGTAGCATAAATGTTTACTATAATAATAGTAAACATTGTTAGATTGTTCTTTCTGTTAGTAAGAAGTGATCTGATTTGTCTCTTCTGATATGTTTTGGTTTAATATCTGCTTTGTTGGATATGAGAGTTTCTACCCCTTCTTGTTTTCAGTCTCCATGTTCATGAAATATCTTTTTTCATCTTTTCACCTTTATCCTATTAATATCTTTGCCTGTAAGGTGATTTTCTTGCAAGCATAATAATTGTATTATATTCTTTAATCCACATTGCTAGTTTATGTCCTCTAATTGGGGAGTTTATACCTTTGACATTCAATGTTATAATTGAGCAATGACTTTTGTTATCTGACATTTCGAGTTATATTTTTTTGTTTGATATATTGTTATTTCTCATTCACTTAGTTTTCCATATGGTGGAATTTGCCACTTTTCTGGTTCCAGTATTTACTTCTTTATTTTTCTTTGTATTTTATTTCTCTAAGTTTTTTCTCTAGTGCCAGCTTGGTAGTCATGAATTCTTTCAATTTCTGCTTATCTTCTAAGGTTTTTATTTCTCCACCAATTTTGAAAGATACCTTTGCTGGATAGAGCAGTCTTGGTTGGAAGTTGTTTTCTTTTAGAGTTTGGAGTACATCATACCAGTCCCTCCTGGCTTTTATGTTGGGTTGAGAAACCCAAAGTGATTATTATTGTTTTGCCCCTGAATGTCACCGATTCTTTTGCTCTCGATGAATTTAAGATTTTCACCTTGACCTTTCTGTTAGTCATTTTGATTGTTATGTGATGTGGAGAAGTTCTTCTATGATCTTGTCTTATTGGGGTTCTGCATGTCTCCTGTGGGTGGATGTCCATCTCATTTCTATCTTTGGGAAACTCTCTGATATTATTTCTTTGAAGAAATTTCTAATGCCCTTGATTTGTGCTCCTAGACCTTCTTCAATGCCTATTATCTCCACGGTAAGTCGTTTCATATTAACTCATATTTCCTGGATATTCTGGTCGCTTTGTCACATTATCTTCTCTATATTGTTAACTGTGTGGTCAGTTTTGAATGAGCTGTCTTCTAAGAATTAGACTCTATTTTCTATGTGTTCCAGTCAGTCAGAGGTGGTTTCTATTGTCCTCTCTTCTTTGTGTGTATTTGTTGTCCCTTTTATAATAAGGCCTATGCTGGGGGTATATATTTGCCTCAATGAATCTGTTTCATATAATCACACTTTTGAGGTAGTCCCTCAGAACCTCTTTAACAGGATATAGTTATTAGTGCAGGCAAGCAGCAGTCTCTAATTGGACGTAGGCCTCCATGCTCCCTAGGCCCAAATTCAGTAGGGCCAGGGACTATAATGTTCTGTTCAGAGTCTGTGGCCTGCTGGCTGAGGTCTAATGCCCCAGGGACAGCACTGCTGCTATCCTGGTTGTGATCACATGAAACATGGTGGACTGCTGGCCTCCAGCCTCTGTAGACACTAGGTCCAAGCTCAGTAGGGCCAGAGATTATGACTTTCTGAGCTTGTAGACCAAATGACTGAGTTTTGATGCCCCAGGGACACCACCACAGATCCGATGGTCACAGTCTCATGTATCCCTGTCAGCCATTGGCATGTACGCTCACCAGGCACAAACTCTGCTGGCCAAGAGATCGTTGCACTCCCAGCTGTGGTATGGCTATCAGAGTTAAATTGCCCAGAGACACTGTTGATTCTTTGCCAGCTGCAATCATGTGAAAATCTGCTAGCCCTTGGCCTCCCTGCTTTCAGGGCCCAAACTCTACCAGGGAGAGATCGTACCATTCTGATCCAGGGGATTGAGTGGCTATGTTATTTAACCCCAGGGACACTGCTGCTGAGCAGTTAAATCATGTCAAACTTTGCTAGCCACTGGATTTGGTTCTTGTGGCACCCAAACACTGCTGGGTAAAGGTTATAATCTTCTGAGCCTGCAGCAAGATTGGCTTAGCTATTTTACCTCTAAGACACCACTGATGACTTCTCACCCTGCAGGGTGAACTGCTGACCCTAAGTCCCACCCAAGTGTCCCTAAGGACTATCTGCTAATTCACATTTCTGCTCTGACTGTAACCTCTGCCCCCACCTTAACAGGGATGGTTTACAAACTCACAGACCCCATGAGTTCATTCATTGGCACACAAATTCCTGTAGCTGCACAAGAAAAAGACAGAAGATGTATTTATCTTTTCATATGCTCCTGCTGGGACAGTTTGTAAACTCACGGTCTTCACAAGCTCCATGATAGCTGCTTGGGTCCCAAAGGGTTGTAGTTTCTTAGTCCTGCCAAGTTCAGCTGCAGCCACAGGAGTTCACTGGGTGATTTGGATGGGTGGTCTGTAGAGTTACAGTACTTGAGCATGGAGAGAAGAATGCAATTGCTTTTAGGTTGGTCCTCAGCAATCACTGGCTTGACAAGATTTAACTTCTTCTTTGCAGCAGTTGGTCCCTGAGAGCTGCTGGATTCCAGCTGTTGCCAGCTCCAACACGGGCTTGCGAGGATGGCTCCTGCTTCTACTCTCAGCTCACCAGATGAGATATGTGGAGCTCCTTTCAGTCCTCTGCTCTCTGTGCTGCATCCAATTCAACCACATTTTGACTGTCTTTCTTCTGTTGAGTTCTGACTGTTTTCCTTCTCTTGACAAGAAATAGTCTTCCTGCTGGTTGAGTTCTGAGTCTTGGAACAACTGAAGCTACTGACATCCTCTATTCCACCATCTTTAATCTTGAAACTGTTATTCTTCTTTTTAATTTAAATATGATTTTTCACTTTTCCCAGCCTTTTAAACTAAAAAATTAATTTAAAATTTTGTTTTAAAAATGTCTCTTAAAAGCAGTGTTACTGAATTCTTTTTTTAAGATAGAGTTCTAAGCACCTTCCTTTTATTAGAAAAATTTAGGCCATTTTTACTTATTAACTTTTCTCATAATTTGATATATTTGTCTTTTTATATGCTTATTTTATTGTATGTTTTAAATATATTCATTTATTGGTGCATTGTAGTTATACATTTTGATAAGTGTAAGGGTATCAGAAGCGTGCATGCACACATTGCTCATTTAGCCCTCCCTCAAATCCCACCCTATCCCCTCCCCCTTCTCTCCATTTCATGCTCAGCATAGTGATTGACTCTGATAAATTTGTGTATATACATCGTGTGCATTAGTGCGTTTCCCTCTTCTCCCCTCCCATCTCCCTCAGTTAGGTCCCCTTCTTGATCATCTAAAGTTTTCTCCTTTGTCTGGACTCTCTTCTAAGTCCCATCCTCCCTGGCTTCCACATATTAGGGAGAACATCTGACTTTTTGCTCTTTGTGACTGACTAATCTCACTTAGCATAATGTTCTCTAGTTCCCTCCATTTCCCTGTAAATGATGTAATTCTGTTCTTCTTTATGGCTGTATAAAATTCCATTGTGTACATATCCCATACTATTGTGATCCATTCATCTGTTGATGGGCATCTTGGCTGGTTCCAAAGTTTGGCAATTGTAAATTGTGCAGCTATAAACATAGATACATATGCATTAGTTTGGTAGTTTGGTTTCAATTCTTTTGGGTAGATGCCTAGAAGTGGTATTGCTGGTTCATATGGTAGGTTCATTCCCATTCTTCTGAGGATTCTCCACACTGTTTTCCAAAGTGGTTGCACTAATTTGCAATCCCACCAACAGTATATTAGAGTTCCTACTTCTCCACATCCTTGACAGCATTTATTGTTGTTTGTGTTTTTAATGATTGTCATTGTAATTGGGGCAAGGTGAAATTTCAGGGTAGTTTTGATTTGCATCTGTTTGATTGCTAATGATGTTGAACATTTTTGTTTCAGAGTCTCCTATTCTGCTCCATTGGTCTATGTGTCTGCTTTTGTGCCAATACCATGTTGTTTTTATTACTATGGCTTTGTAGTATAGTTTGAAGTCAGGTATTGTGATGCCTCCTGCATGGTTCTTGTTGCTGAGAACTACTTTGGCTATTCTGGGTTTTTTGTTGTTCCAAATGAATTTAAGGACTGATTTTTCTATGTCAGTGAAGAATGACTTTGGTAATCTAATGGGCATTGCATTCAATCTGTAGATCATTTTTGGGAGAATGGCCATTTTGATGATATTTATTCTGCCTAACCAAGAGCATGGGAAATCTTTCCATCTTTTAAGATCTTCAATTTCTTTTTTCAATGTCTTAAAATTTTCTTTGTAGTGGTCTTTTACCTCTTTGGTTAGGTTTATTCCCAAGTATTTTATTGTTTTGGGGAATAATGTTTTAAGTGGAAATGTCTTCTGGATTTCTTTTTCAGTGGATTTATGGTTGGCATACAGAAAAGCTTCTGAGTTTTTAAGATTGATTTTGTATCCAGACACTGCTGAATTTGTTGATCAGTTCTATGAGCCTTTTGGTTGAGTTTGCTGGATCTTCTAAGTATAATATCATGTCATCTACAAATAGAGATAGTTTCAGTTCCTCTTTTCCTATTTATACTCCTTTATTTCCTTCTCTTGCCTTATTGCTCTGGCTAGAGTCTCAAGTACTATATTGAAAAGGAGTGGCGACAGCAGACATCCGTGTCTTGTTCCTGTTTTTAAGGGAAACTCTCAAAGTTTTTCCCCATTCAGTATGATGTTGGCTGTGGGCCTATTGTATATTGCCTTTATGATGTTGATGTATGGCCCTTCTATTCCGATTCTCTGCAGAATTCTTATCATGAATGGGTGTTGGATTTTGTCAAATGCTTTTTCAGCATCTACTGAAATGATCATGTGATTTTTGTCTTTGGTTCTGTTATGTGGTGGATTACATGGATTGTTTTTCATATGTTGAACCAGCCTTGCTGGTTCATCCCTGGGATGAACCCAACTTGATCATGATGTATGATTTTTGTGATGTTGTTTTGAATGCACGTTGCTAGTATTTTGTTTAGAAGTTTTGTGCCTAAGTTCATCAACGATATAGATGTGTAGTTTTCTTTTTCTGAGCTGTCTTTATTTGGTTTTGGTATCAATGTGATGTTGGTTTCATAGAATGTGTTTGGGAGAGTCCCATTTCTTTCTATTTCACGGAATAGATTGAGGAGTATTGGGACTAGTTCTTCTGTAAAGGTTTTATAAAATTCACCTGGGAAACCATCTGGAACTGGGCTTTTCTTTGATGGTAGGCTCCTTATTGCTGCTTCAATCTCTTTGATTGCTATTGGTCGATTTAAATTTTCTATATCTTCTTGGTCCTACTTAAGAAGGTTGTACGTGTCTAGAAATTTGTCAATTTCTTCTAGGTTTTCCATTTTGTTAGAGTATAGTTTTTCAACGAAGTTTCTGATAATCCTCTGGATTTCTGTGCTGTCAGTGGTAATATCACCTTTTTTATCTCTTATTTTAGTAATTTGGGTTGATTTCTCTTTCTTTTGGTTAGGTTGGCTAGTGGTTTATCTATCTTGGTTATTTTTTCAAGGAACCAGCTTTTGGTTTTGTTGATTTTTTGTATTTTTTATTCTCTACTTCGTTGATTTCTGCTCTGATTTTAATAATTTCCTGTCTTCTACTGGATTTGGGGTTAGACTGTCCCTGTTTTTCAAGGGCTTTGAGGTGTGTCATTATGTTATTTATTTGGTGATTTTCTGTTCTTCTAATGTGGGCACCCAGTGCTATGAATTTTCCTCTTAATACTGCTTTCAGGGTGTCCCAGAGATTTTGATATGTTGTGTCTTTGTTTTCATTTGTTTCTAGGAATTTCATAATCTCTCCCCTTATTTCTTCTCTGACCCATTCCTCATTCTGCAGTTTGATGTTCAGTCTCCACGTATTTATGAGGTTTCTCTGGGTCTTCCTATAGTTGATTTCTAGTTTCATTCCATTATGGTCTGAAAAGACGTAGGGGATTATGTCACAATTTTTGAACTTGCTAGTACTCACTTTGTGGCCTAGGATATGGTCTATTTTAGAAAAGGTTCCATGAGCAGCTGAAAAAATGTGAATTCAGCTGTAGTTAGGTGGAATATTCTGTATGTGTCTACTATGTCCATTTGGTTGATGGTGTTCCTTAGGTCTGAGGCATCCTTACTCACCTTTTGTCTTGAAGATCGATTTAGTGATGTGAGAGGGGTGTTCAAGTCTCCCAGTATTATTGTACTGGGATCTATGTGTGATTTAATGTCATGAAGCGTTTCTTTTATGAAAGTGGTTGCACCTATGTTTGGGGCATAAATGTTGACTATTGATATATCCTCTTGCTGGAGTGTTCCTTTTATCAGTAAGAAATGACCTTCTTTGTCTCTGCTGATAAGTTTAGGTTTGAAGTCTAATTTGTCTGATATCATAATTGCTACTCCTGCTTGTTTTCGAGTTCCATTAGCATGGATTACCTTGTTCCATCCCTTCACCTTTAGTTTGTGCGTATCTTTACTTGTAAGGTGTGTTTCTTGCGGGCAGCATATAGATGGATTGTGATTTTTAATCCATTTTGCCTCCTTATGTCTTTTGACTGGGGAGTTGAGGCCATTTATGTTAAGTGTGATTAGTGAGAGATGGGTTTTAATTCCTAACATTTTGAGTTTTAATTTCTGTTTGAGGTAGTGTTTGTTCTTTGCCTAGTTGTTTGATGGAAAGCACTGTTTCTCTGGTTCTGGCATTTCCTTATTATATCTTCCTTGTAATTAATCTTTTTGAGTATTTTCTCTAGTGCTGGTTTTGAAGACATAAAGCCTTTCAGCTTCTGTTTGTCATGGAAGGTTTTTATTTCCCCATCAAATTTGATAGATATCTTTGCTGGGTACGTAAATCTTGACTGGAAGTTGTTTTCTTCCAGAGTGTGGATTATGTCGCTCCAGGCCCTCCTGGCTTTCAGGAATTTGTTAGGAGGTCAGGAGTGATTCTTATTGGTTTGCCTCTGAATGTTACTTGGTGTTTTACTCTTGCTGCCTTTAAAATTCTCTCCTTGGCCTCTACATTAGTCAATTTCATTATTATGTGGCGTGGTGAACCTCTTGTCTGATCTTGTCTATTAGGGGTCCTACATGTGTCCTGTGCCTGTGAGTCGACCTCTTTGTCTATGCTTGGAAAATTTTCTAATATTACTTCTCTGAATAGATTATTGATTTCTTTGGTTTCAGCTTCTATTCCCTCTTCTATGCCTATTATTCTTAGGTTTGCTCTTCTAAGATTGGCCAAGATCTCTTCATTGTCCAATTCATGCTGTTGAATTGTTTTTTCTAATATATATACTATGCCTTAATTTTTGGACAGGTCATCTTCTAAGAGTGAGATTCTATTTCCCATGGTCTAGTCTATTGTTGATGGTCTGTATTAATGCCTTCATTTCAATTAATGCATCCTTTACTTCCTTCAGTACTTCTTTTTGGTTCCTGTTCAGGGTGTCGGATTCTTCGCTTATTTGATCCTTCATTCCTTTCAGGCTCCCTCTGAATTCTTTTCAGAAATACTGTATCATTCCTACTATTAAAGTTCTAAATTGTCCTTCTGGTAATCTTTGCACTTCTGAGTTGGCGGGTTCTATTGTTGTGGGGTTGTGGGGGCTCATTGTTTCTTTGCTATTCTTCCTTTTCATGATTTCAGGTTTTTTATGTTTATACCTTTGTTGCTTTTGGTAGCTCTCTCTCTTTCTAAATATGTAGGTTTCCTATGTCTAATCTCTCTCCCTTTATAGTTTCTTATCCTGGAGGTAGGTACTTGCTACTAGGTGAGCCTTAAAGGTGAATAGCCTTTCCTGAATGGTTATTCTCACTTACTCAGCATAATGTCCATTTGCAGGCCCAATTCTTGGGCTCCTTCAGTGATTGGGACCCTTGCCTGGTGTCTCTCACTACCTGTGCAGGCAACCAGTGCCACTATTGCCCCTCTCACTGCAAGCTTCGGTCTCTGCGTCTCCACTTGGGCTATCCCTATGTCTCTCTCTGTCTACACCTATGGCATGTGTCACCAACAGGGGGCCCCAGGCTTGTGTCTCTCTTTGCCTACAGAAGCAGCGGATGTCACTTTGACCCAATTCTGTGCAAACACGGAACTCCACATTTTCCACATAGAGGGCTGGTTTTGTCCAATGTTTTCCCAGATAACACAGCTGTATGTCTTGTGGTGATCCCCAGGGACTCTATATGGGCACTGCGACCTACAGGCTGCAAGTCTGTCCCACTCAAATATCGCCAGGGACTGTCTGCTTTCCACGCATCTACCGTGTCCCACAGCAGACCCCACTCCCACCTCCACCGGGGCAATCTGCACTGTCTCTGACCCTGCGAGTCCCTGCAGCCATGCTGGGTGGTCTCCCCCTGGGGCGGCTCATTGACTTAAGGTCTTGTTGAGCGCTGCTCTTAATCTCTGGGGGGGGGAGTCAGCCGCTGCCGCAGGTTCTAGTCAGGCCTCTTTTGTCGCTGCTGCTCTGCAGTGCTGGTTTTAGAAGAGCTCCCTGGCTTCCTTGTTGGTGGCCTGCAGAAGCTGTAATGCCGGTAGCCACTGGCGCAGTCTGACCAAGATGGCGCCGCTGCTGCTTCCGCCAAAGCCGCAGTTCGGGTCTGTGTCGCGCGTGGAGTGAGTCGCTGCTCACCGTCACTGCTGCTATTCTGCAGCTGCTGGATTCACAGCAGGTCGCTGGCGTCTCCGTTGCTCTTGTGTGGAAGCCACAATGCTGGTAGCTGCTGGCAAAGTCCTGCCAAGATGGCGCCGCCGCAGCCACTGTGGCCGCCTCCATTTGGCGTCTTGAGTGTGGCGGAGCCGCTGCTCGCTCTCGTCTCTGCTGATCTGCAGTTGAGCTCACAGCAGGTCTCTGGCTTCTCTGCCAGCGGCATGTGGAGCTGCGATGCCGGGAGCGGCTGGCGCGGTCCGGCCAAGATGGCGCCGCCGCCGTCCCTTAGGTAAGGCGCTTGCAGCTTTTTACTTTCCTCTGCTTTGTCTTCTGTCTTTGATGCCCTCATGTTTCAATTTTTTTGTTGTTTAGTTCAAGTTTTTGTTGCTTTTCTTCTTCTGGTGATAAGTTGCTTTCACGGCAATTGAGACCCATGTCTCAGAGAGATTGTAATGTGGTATCTCCCTTAGTCACCATCTTGGACCACCTAATTCTATATGCTTCTTTTAATCTATTTATATTTATTTTTGTTTGGTTGGTTTTTCATTTATTAGTACACAAACTGTCCCATTTGGTTTTTATAGTCAATATAAGTGAAGATGATTCTTTTTTCTATACCATTAGTTATTTCCTATATAAATTATTACTAACCATAAAATTATCTACATATACTTCTCTAAACTATATTTTTTATTTATATTTATAGAGAAAGGCCATTATGTAAGATCATTCTTATTGGTAGTTTTGTTTTGTTTTATTTGTCAGAGGAAGAAAGCCCCATCTTTGATGTTTTATTTTTAGTGGTGTTTATGACAAACTTCTTCAAACAAAGCATTAACTTGGAATATTTATTAGCTCCAACTATTCATATTTGCTGTTACTGTTTGGAGCGACGCCGTGGATTCTTGTTCTTAGCTAGTTTAGAAAAAGTTAGCCAGAACTACTGTTGCAAACTTGAACAAAGTTTTATTATTACAGAGAGAAACGGGGACAGAATAATCGAAGCACTACGCCAGAGGTGACATAGTGGAGTGCCTTGAAAGTAAGGCACTAATGCATTTAAACATACACATTTTTTTTAAGAATCAATTATCTCTTGTTTCTTATCCCACTTAACCAATAGTTTTCTTTTCCCACCAAAAGCTGGTGCTGATCAGCCAATTAAACCTTTTCTGCTAGGCTTATTTGTTCATCCTCACAGGGACAGATAGGTCAGATATCACTGATCAAAAGGTATTGCTTGGTTAATGAGGTCAGGGAGCTGTATGTTAAAAGCCTGCTTTATTCTTTGTTTTTATTTTTATTAAAGTTTAAAGCATGTGTATTGCACACCTATGTCCTTGGTGAGTTCCCAGCATCTTCTTATCTCTATCTGCTAGAAGTTACTCATTATATTGAAAACTTGTTTTATAATAAAGAAAAGAAAGAAACAGGAATATAATCTTTTAAAGTATGGAGGATTTAGGACTATAACTATATTGTGTTATTAGTAATTAATATTGGGTTAATATAGCTTGCTTTTTCATCTTTTAATGTTAGTCTTAGCTGTTGTGAAAGTCTATAATTCTTTTCTAATTGCATGTGTCTATGCCTGCAACATTTAGTGTTTAGCTGGACTAACAGCCAACTTTTAGCTGACCAAAGTCAACCTTGGCTGCAGCTCTCGGCTGACAACTTAGAGACAGAGAAAAGGATTTTATTGTTCTGCCTTAGTATGAGAGCTTGTTCTCACTATTAGCAATTGATACCTATTAGCAATCAATGCGAGCCCAATCCCCACCATTTGCAGTTCATGTTTTATTTTTATTTTTCTCTCTAATGTTGTTTTTTGATAATGAATTTTTAAAAACTTTTATTATTTTCTGAAGGTTTATATTAGTTTTCTATCACTAGAAAAGAGCCACCAAACAAGGATGCTGGAAGCAAGACAAATGTGTTATCTCATATTTTTTTGTAAGTCAGGGGTCCAGGATGGGTTCACTCGGTTCTAAGTTCATGACCCTGCCAGGCTAAAATCTGGATGCAGTTGAGGCTGAAATCTCATTTGAGGCTCCTGGTTTTCTTCCAAACTCACTGCTTGTTGAAATAATTTAGCTTCTTACAACTGTTGAACTGAGGCCTTCACAACTAGAGGTTACCTGTCATTACCCAGAAGGGACATTCTTCAAAATATGGCAGTATACTTCTTCAAGATCTTTAGGAGTGTTCTGCTACTATTTTGGATCATTCTGACTTCTGTTTCTGACTCTATATTTGCTTTGTAGTTCTCACTTGATTAGGTCTGGCCCACCAAGGTAATCTCCCTTCTAATTAACTTAGTCAATAAACCAAGGACCTTAGTTAAAACTACTGTATCTCTGTCATATAACATGAATTCATTTTGGAGGTAGTGTACTCTCAATATTTATAGGATCTGCCATGCAATATGGGGCGAGAATCTTGGGGACCATCTTAGAATTTGGCCTGCCACAAGGTCTAATTTAAATCATACAAGTTTTGTATGGACTTTGAAGAAATAATTTTAAGACTCATTTGAAATATTTTTCTTATGAATAACTTATATTGTTTGAAACCAATTTTTGTGATATATTATTTCTGTCTAAATATTTTGTAAAAGTTAAATATATAGAAGAATGTGGAAGAAAAATATATGTGTACTATTGATAAATTTGTAATCAAATATGTAGTCTAAAACAGTATCTAATTCTAATAATCATTAATATCATTATGAATTGGTATAGTAGTATAAAGCTTAATTTGCCTTAATTTATGTAAAAATATGCATTTAGATAAAAAAATCCCTCTCATCAAAATTCACACTAAGAACATGGTGAAAGACAGCAAAAATATTTCTACGAAAAAAATTATTTTATTTTTAGTATTATTTTAATTTTAAATTTTAACTGACATATAATACTAATATAATTTTACGAAGTACAATGTGATGTTTTGATTCCTGTACACATTGGGTAATGATAATACCTGAGTGATGAGCATTTCCATTACCTTAAAATGTATACTTCTTCATGGTGAGTACATTAAAAATCCCCTCTTCTATTTTGAGATGTACAGTGCATTGTTGCTTAGTGTATTCACCCTAATGAATATATTCACCCTAATATGTAGTCTGTGAACCATAGAACACCCGGGCTTATTCTTTCCATCTAAATGTAGCACTGTACCTGCTAACCCACTTCTCCCTGTTCCTCTACTTGCCTCAGTCACTGGTAACTACTCTACTCTCAGTTTCCATGAGATCAAACAAAAAGGTTTATGTTCATGCTTTATCACAATAATTATCTGAAGTAACCTCAAATCAAAAAGTTAAGGAACAGAACGTAAACTTTCTGGATGTGTATCGTATTAGAGACAGGAATGTGTAAGAGAAGGCAGGACGTGTCCAAGGGAAACAGAACACAGAGCCCTATGTCCACGCTGATTACAGCTATGGAAAGCTCACGTGCAGTTGCAGTCAGACTAGCCTAATCTATGGGCGAACAGAAACAGCCGATGTAACAGGTTGGTACACCGTGTGCAAATTGTTAAACTATTTGCAGCTACTGAAATGTTTGAACAATGGATAAAAGAAAATCAGGTTGGATTCCCAAGTGTCTGGAAAGGGTAGGCGTGGAGCTTCTTGACTTCTGATTCTCTTTCATCTGAAATCTGCTGAGCCTTACGAGTGAAGGGTGAAGTCTTCTGTTGCCATTGATGAGAACTAAGTGAATTATATTGGGAGTAGACAGACCCAACCCTTCCCTCAAGAAGATGACTAACTGGCAAAGACTCCTCACGGGGTGTGACCGAGCACTGACCCTTGGTGACTGTGAATGGGTTAAATACAGAATGCCCACATTTCCCTCCTTCCCTGTGAGGTTTCACATGGGACTCCATTCTGTGAACAAGGAGGAATCTCCAGGTTCTTTTAATAAAAATGTCAGAACTCAAGGAACCAGAGAGAATAGTTTAGTTTCCTTATCCAGTGTGGAAATCCCTGTGGCCTCACAGGTAAGGATGGCCACCCTCTCCGTGGCCGGTACAGAGTGTCCTTGTTACCACTGAACATAGCCTCTGTTCCTGGCAAGCGGTACACTCAAGAACACTCGAGAACAGACCAACCTTCCATGGAACACTTGCTACCAATCCTGTCCTCTGGAACACAATCTAGAAAAGGCTGAATTGCAAATAATCCTTTAATCTTCACACAAATAGTCATGAGAAGCCAAGGAGCTTGGGATGTGAAAAAGCTATATTTATTTTTCAAAGTACCCAGGGAATTAGAACCAGAACAAAAGGCTAAAATTAGAGTGAACTGTATCAGTCTTCAAAAAGATGATTTTGTTGGTGGCCCATGCCTGTAATCCCAGTACCTGGGAGGCTGAGACAGGAGGATTGCAGGTTTGTGGACAGCCTCAGCAACATAGCAAGACCCTCAGCAACCTAGTGAGACTCTATTTCAAAACATAATAAATAAATAAATAAAAAAAGGGCACACAAACACATAAAGAAAAATTTAAAAAAGAAGATGATTTTGTTCTAGAATTTAAGCTTTCTATCACTATTCTCGAACATGGATTTGATGATAATTTGCTGTGAATACTATGAGTAAGATTCAAGTTTTAGACTGGTGATTGGGTGAATTTGCAGAAAGGAAGGAAGGAGAGAAAAAAGGAGGTATCTGGGTGTTATCTAAGCAAAATTGAATTGGAATATCTGGGTTTGGGGCCTAGAAATTTGAATGTTTAATAATCTGCCTGGGTGATTGTTACGTACACAGTTCAAGAGACTAGGAAATGAAGACCAATGTGCCAGATTGTGTCTTACAGATAATGGCGGCCATAAAATCTGTTTCCATAGTACAAACCGTATGGCAAATTAGGCAAGTAGAGATGCTGAAGAAATAACAATGCTTGCCTTCTGGGAAGAAGAGGAGAAGAACTAGGTCTCTGAGATTTCCAGTCTGGGGAAAAAGAGATTAGTGTATGTTGACTATTTCACCTTATTTTGACAGATAGACAGGAAGAGATGAGAACTAGAGAAGGAGGAGTTGGCCTGGGAGGGCATTTTGGAAACAACCTTCTCCACCCGTGTACAATCCTTTCCTTGCACTCTGCGGTACAAACCCAAGTTTTGATTGCTTGAATCTATAGCTATTGCTTCATGGAGTTTAATGAGGCTCATCCCATACAGAGAAGGTGCAGAACTTCTTGGACGGTTGTGACAGGGAGTGGCTTGTTGGATCATAGCAACTCATTCCATCCCTCCTCTGCCAGCAAGGCAGCCACTGGCTGAAAGTGAACCTTGTTTCTGATTCAGGTGGCTGGGAAATCTGGAGAGCCCTCCCAAAAATTGAAGGTTTTTTTTTTCCCTAGCTAAAGTGGAGAATTCTGGGCAGCTGGAAGGTCACTGGAAGGTCTATTCATCCACTTATTTATCCAGAGCCAACTGTGCCCCTCACTGCACTAGGTACTGAGCACAAAAAGCACTTTACAGGTTAAAAATGGACAGCCTGGAGTTTCTGTCATTGGCGTAACAGTGGTTAACATTCATGGAATAGGTACCTGTTGCTAAAACATTTTAAATTCAGTATTTCTAATAAGGATTATTATCATGCCCCTTTGTTTCAGATGAGAAGATGGAGACACATAGATAAGGTCATTGGACCAAGATCCATGGCTTCCATTCACTGTGGTGTGGGCACGGGAAGGCAGAGACTTAGCGCTCATTTCACCAGCTTCTGTGAGCTGGGTCTTGCCTGTTCTGGATTTCTTGGCTTAGGACTGGAGCTAGGCCAGGCTCCGTTAGTACCCTGTCAAGACAGGACAGTCTCAAACATCAAGTGAGGCGTGGGGATTAAATTCAGGCCCCAAATAAGAGAAATGAAGTAGCTACCTTGATGGTAGCTACCTTTGGAATCTCAGGGACCCAGTAGGCTCAGGGGAGGCAGGATGAGTTTGTAGCTCTTGCAGATGGCCCAGAGGAGAGGCTCTCTCTTCCAAATTCTTACACTTCAAGGAGTCAACAGGACACCTACATCTGACTTTCTGGGTTCAGAAGGGTCAGTTGGGCCTAGTGCTAGTGGGTCAAGGAGACTGGTCAAACCTGAAGAGCCAGGACCTGGCCAAGCTTAGGTTTAGTTAAGTTTTGTTCTGGCAGTACTGAGGAAGCCTCAAGGATGTGATTCATTGCAATGAGACTTAGGTGTAACATGTTACCGAGTCGAGTTTCCTTCAATTTGTAAACTCTGAACTATTTCACGAAGAAAGTAGTATCTTATAAATCACTCTTCTCGTTTTAAAACAGGATTCTCCCCATGCTCTTAAATTAACCTTTTGGCTCTTCCTTCAAAGAGGATTTTCCAACTTTTTATTTATAGGTAATGTATTTCTTTTCAATGAGCCAAGGATGTCATTGTGTCTCTTTGGGAATACATTTAAATATTTACTGAGTAGCTTTAAAAAAAACAAAGTTGGAGTTATATACTACATATGATTTTGGATTATTTTTTATCCCTTAAAACTTTCAATAATTTTCTGGAGCATTTTTTCTTATATCAGTCCAAATTAATTATCCAATCTGGGTGTGGTGGTGAACACCTGTAATCCTACTACTTGAGAGGCTGAGACAGGAGGATCACAGGTACGAGGCCAGCCTCAGCAACTTAGCAAGGTCCCTCAGCAACTTAGTGAGACCCTGTTACAAAATAAAAAATAAAACAGGGATGGGTGTGTAGCTTGGAGGTCGAATGCCTCAGGGTTCAACCTCAAGTACCAAAAAAACTTAATTATCTAGCCATACTATTTTAGAAGGCTGAATGATAGTTTGTAGTAGAGGTAGACTGTAATTATCTGATAATTTCTATTACTGATTCCAAGTTTTCACTCATTTGTTTTATTATTTATAACACTGAAAAAAAGTTTAAAAAATTTGAATGGCAACACTGTTTTAAAGACATTTACCACAAATATTTCCATATAGTTATCATCCCGGGTCAAATATTAATACTTTAAATTTTCTTACTGTGTAGCATGTCAGCAATTTTCAGCATGGTTGTATTACTCTACTAGTGATCTTTGGAAAGCCATGCAAACGTTTTGTGCTTCAGGTCTCTCATCTCTAATATAAGGATTATAATAGTACCTGCTTCATAGAGTTGAGTTAATATATGAAAAATAATTAGGCTAGTGGATATACATTATTTAAAACTATATATAATCATAACTGTTACTGTAATTAGATATGTTTGCTATTTGCATTATACTCTTAACAATCAATGCCAAGTTTTGGTGGCAAATTTGACAGTTTTTCTTTTTAATTCTATATTTTAAAAGTACTAGTTTAGTGATAGAAGGCACCCCATTTTTATTTGCACGGTTTTGATTACTAGTGAAGGCTGACATTTTACTTTGCATTTCTTTTTTTTAATTTATTGGTGCTTTGTAATCATCCATCTTGATGGGTTTCAGGGTGGTAGAAGTATACATGCATACATCAGTCAATTAGCCCTCCCCCAATTCACACCCCCATTCCCTCCCCCTTCCCTCCTTCTCTGTTCATACTTGAATTGGATTTTCATTGTGTTTCTTAGTAATTTTATATGCTCTTTCTTTGGTGATACTCCACTGTCATATGGAATAGATAATTTCCTGCTCTAGTTCCTTGTGATTGATGGTCAGAGAGGACCAAGGAGGCTTCCGAGTGCAGAGTCACACTTGGGCTGCTTGCTGGGCAGAGGCGAATGGGTTCTGCAAACTGCAGTAGGGATCAGGAGACCCTCATTTTACTCCAGGTGTTGCTCCTAGGACCTTTACTATATTTATGTCTACATGGACTGACTTCTAGTATTTTCATCTCCAAAAGGACTCTTATTAAGGACGGCAGGGTACCCCTCAAGGTGTAATGATTTAGGATAGGTTAAAGTCCTGCATAGTGAAGCGAACTCCATGTGAGTGTGAGCATTTTATTTTTAGCATTTTTCATATGTGGATACCTAAGAAGGAAGACATGTCTGTTTTGGAGCCCGTCGTGCTTGCTGACAGTGGACTTCTTACCTCTCCTGGTCCAGGTAGCTCATTTTTCAGTCATTGGCTCAATTGACTTTCTGCTGGAAACACCCCTTCCCCCTTACACACACACACACACACACACACACACACACACACACACACTTCATTGGTTAGGTCAAATTTCACATTATTTTCTTAGAGCACTGTGTGTCTTTTACATGTAGCACTCCACAAGGTTACAATTGCACATTTATTTATGTGATTTCTTGATGAATGTTGGACTCTCTAAGGGCAGAGATCACAGTGCGATTTTGCTATCGTAATGTTCTCCATGCTGACTGCGTCTAAGCAGGCCCTCCATGAATCTTATTGGAATGACAAGTAGGCTGTTGGCACATGCATGACAGTGTGTCAAAGGGCCTAACAATGCAAAGAACAGAAGCAGGAAAGGACATGTGCTGGAGTGTCGGAGAGGAGACGGGTATGTCTGGATGGGAGAGTAGTATGAGGAGGAGAGCCCAGGGAGATGGAACTGGATCGTGGGATTGGGTTTGATCACAGAAAGCCTTGGATCCAGGCAGAAGAGTTTTATTGAATGAGACATGGCGTTGGGGGTATAATAATCCTAAGCAGGAGTAGCATATAAAAGAAGTATGTTAAGAAGATATGGAAGCCAGGCGTGGTGGCGCATGCTTGTAATCCCAGTACTTTGGGAGGCGGAGACCGGAGGATCCGGGTTCGTGGCCAGCCTCAGCTCTCTCTCTCTCTCTCTCTCTCTTTCTCTCTCTCTCTCTCCTTAGTGAGGCCCTCTGCAACTTCGTGAGACCCGGTTTCAAAATAAAGTATAAAAAAATAGGGCCGGGGGCATAGCGCAGAGGTAGAACGCCCCTGCGTTCAATCCCCAGTACCGCAAAAAAAAAAAAGAAGATATGGGATTGGGGGAGGACGGAAGGAAGGGGAGGGGAAAAGGGACGATTGAGGAAGGAAACAGTTCAAATAATGTTATGTCCATGTGTGAAAGTATCACTACCAATGTCACTGTCATGAATGAGGAGGGAGGAGGCAGGGCGGGATGGGATGTGGAGGGGAACACATCAAGTGCTGTGTGCATGAATGTTTGTATCACTTTGAACCTCTGTATGATGTATAATTACAATGCACACTCATAAAAGCATAAAAATAATATAAAGATGATAATAAAAAATAATAAAAAGAATGTGTCATGTAGAATGGATCAGAAGAGAAAGGCTGGCAGCAGGGAGTCCAGTTAAGTCTCCTGTAATACTGTGTGTGTGTCTGTGTAGTACAGGGGATTGAACTCAGGGACATTCTACCTCCGAGCTACACCCCCAGCCCTTTTAATTTTTTTCTTTTGAAACAGGGTCTCGCTAGGTGGCTGAGAGTCTCCCTACTTGCTGAGGCTGGCCTCAAACCTGCAATCCTCCTGTCTCAGCATTCCAAGTACTGGGATCACAGGTGTGCGCCACCACGCCCGGCTTGTAATATTCTTTTAAAAGTGATTGAGTCTGTGCTTCAGTGTGCTAGCCCTAGAAATGGGGGAAAGTGAGCAACTGTAAACATTGCTTCCAGGGAAGAATTGACATTACTTGCTTACTATGTGTGTGTGTGTGTGTGTGTGTGTGTGTGTGAGAGAGAGAGAGAGAGAGAGAGAGAGAGAGAGAGAGAATAAGTAATAGAATGATATTTTGGAAGGGGCCTATTATTAGATCATATCATGTGCTGTTTTTTACAGCAATGGAGACTGAAGAGACATAGAACAGCAAGTGCTGCATAGCCTGTGGCTCACACGGTGGTGGAGATGGCGATGACCAAGACAGTTGACCTGAATCATACGTACTGTATTTTACAGGGTCTTTCCCAGAAGCAATGTAGGTGAGCTGGAAGGGGGATGATGAGTTTTATTTTATATAGGTTGAGTTAGGAATGATTAATGAGATATCAAATGGAAGTAGCAGGCAGTTTAACATGTGGTGGGGTCTGTAGGGAGGTCAGAGCTGGAGTTACATATTTTCAAGTCAGTGGCCCAAAGATACTAACTTCAAATCAGCTGAAGTTTGTCATTTTGAATGCAATTATTGTCCTTCCTTCCTCCCTCCCTTCTTTCCTTCCTTCCTTCCTTCCTTCCTTCCTTCCTTCCTTCCTTCCTCTCTTTTTTCTTTTTTGGAGGACTGGGGTTTGAACCCACAGCCTCGTGCATGCCAGGCAAGTGCCTTGTCACTGAGCTCCCAGTCCTTTATATTTTTTATTTTGAGACAAGGTCTCACTAAGTTGCCCAGGCTGGCTTCAAACTTGTGATCCTCCTAACTTAGCCTCCCGAGTGGCTGGAATTACAGGGATGTACCACCATGCCCAGCTAAATTTTCTATTTTTTCTAAAAAAAAAAAAAAGTCCTAATGAGATTCATAGCTACTAAGCACTTACTGTAGAATAAATGCTTACCCAGTATCTTACTTAATCTTTCATGAACACTATTAACCTTTATTGCTCCAGTTTACAAAAGCAAGACCAGAGTTAAATAACGTTTCAATGTCTATTGAATTATTTATTAACAGCCCTGTAAGCAGATTTCTCAGTGTGGCATTATTCACTCTTTGGCCAGATAGTTCTCTGCTGGGGTGAGGGCAATTTTCCTGGACATTGCAGGATGTTTAGCAGCATTTCTGGCATCTACACACCCTATGCCAATGGATGTCACAGCTGGGGACTACTCCCCCAGCTGGGACAACCAAAAGGTCCTCAAACATTGCAAAGTGGCCAGGTACAGTGGCACACACCTGTCATCCCAGCTACTTGGGAGGCCGAGGTAGGCAGAGCATGAGTTTGAGTTTAGCCTGGGAAACTTAGTGAGACTCCATCCCCAAACAAAACAAAACAAAACAAAACAAAACAAAACAAAACAAAACAAAACAAAACAAAACAAAGCATTGCAAAACAACCCTCGGTTGAGTTTAAATAGCCTCCTCTATTAAAAATACCCCCATTTCAACCTAGTTCATGTATTCTTCCTCTGCAATCTTGTGCCACTTACTGCTTCAAAATTAAATTGTTATTTTACGTACATTTTGTCTTTGCAGGAAGCTTATGATTTTTGAAGACCGAGTCTCTTATGTTTGATAAAGTGTTGGACGCAGGCATCTTTCACCTACATCCTTGCTTCCTCACCCTGTCTGTCATTAACTTAACCACACCCCTAGCACGGACTCTCATAATTCTTCCCTAAACTTAAAATAACTTAGCTGGTCTCCTTCCTTATATTCCCGCCCTATTCAAATGATATTCATTTCCTATTTGAAGACTTGCCCCAAAACACATGCATGATAATGCATGTGTTTCCTGCTTAAAATTTTATTCAGAAACTTATCTTTAGCATAACATTAAAGGTCTTCCATAATCTATTATCAGTTTTCTTTTCAAGAGTGATTTTTTATCACATTGTTCTTGATTAGCTTGGTCTGGCAAAGAAAAGATGCTCATTCATTATATATACTGGATTCCTGTCTCCATGTTGTTCCTCTTCTTTCTGCATAGTCCTTAGATTTTTCTCCATAAATTGCATTTAATAGTTACCCTCTATTATTGGCTGTGTATTCAGGAAAATACAGGAAAACTGCTTGATGCAGTATTTGTTAGATAGTAAAAATAGTAAGTATTAAAGAAATATTACCTATCAGTATTTTAAGCTTAATGATTATCCTTATTGTCAACTTTCTTTGGAATGAGCAGGCTAAATCAATTTGTTTTATAGTTTGTTAGGTGATGTTGGATAAGGGATAATTTTTGGTCAACACCAATAGAGGAAGAGTCAGAAATTTAAAGTTACTTAGTATGAAACCAGTGCAGAAATGATATGTGCCAATAATCTAACCTCTCAGAGGGCAGCAGCCTTTGAAAGTATTTTGTAATAGATATTTGGGGATTTAGTGGATAATGATGTCCGTATACATCGGAGCCAGTTGGAAGGTTCCCATGGCACACAGAGAATGCCGTGAGCTAAAGTAGATGAATGACGTGACATCAGAGAGCAGTGGGTGGATAGTGAGCAGACACTTGAAATGCAAAAGACAGAATGGGAATGGATGGTTCAGGGAACATGAAAGGAAATTCCAATCTTACGGTTTGAGGTAGACAGTCCCACTTGGCAGCCGGAATCTGTTTCTATACAAAGCCTGGTTCTCAGTCCATGTGCTCTCAGTGCGTGGCAGAAGTCTTTACAAAGAGACCAGTGGATGGATCCATTACAGACTTGGGTCAGAACTGAGGCTAATGGTCCCAGAGGGTCAGGGTAGAGCAGGAAGGGTTGGGATTTTGAGGCTTGACATGCCTGTGAGGAGAAGAAAAGCCCTGACAAAATTCAAATAAAAAAATCAACCAATTAATAAATTGACTCAATTTATCAATTCATGATTAAAAGCCCCAAAGAAACCAAGGATAAAGAAATTTATCTCAACATACTAAAGTCTCTATGGTATTATAAGTGGTTGTACATGGGATGCTTTTGCCATTTATTGAAATTATTCTGAACAAAAATCTGTCTTATCCGCATTCCCAGTACCACGCTTGTAATATTTTAGCATCTTGAACGTAGTTACTAAATCTACCTCAGAAATCTTCTACTCAGCACATCTAAAATTGATAATAATTTTTTCCCTAAAACATACAGTAGGAACATTTTAAATTCCTATTCTGGTTGATGATCTTCATGTGCTCATCGTCACAGGTCTGAACCCTGCGAGTCCCAATCCCCAGAACTTTCACAGTCCCATCCTCCACATCCAGTTAGTCCTTAAATCTTATGTCTACTCTAAATAATCATTATTCCCATTCCCTTCTTGCCCATGATTACTTGACTTAGCTGACCACGGTCTAGTTGGTCTAGTTGCATCTTTCTTTCTTTCTTTTTCTTTCTTTCTTTCTTTCTTTCTTTCTTTCTTTCTTTCTTTCTCTCTCTCTCTCTCTCTCTCTCTCTCTCTCTCTCTCTCTCTCTCCCTCCCTTCCCTTCCCTTCCCTTCCCTTCCCTTCCCTTCCTTTCCTTTCCTTTTCTTTCCTTTCCTGAATAGGGGATGGAACCCAGGGGCTTCTACCTCTGAGCTACACCCCCGGCCCTATTTTTTATTCTTTATTTTGAAACAGGGTCTCATGAAGTTGCAGAGGGTCTCACTAAGTAGCTGAGGCTGGCCTCGAAACCAGATCCTCTGGTCTCAGCCTCCCAAGTACTAGGATTACAAGTGTGCGCCACCACGCCCGGCTCCCTTTCTTTCTTTCCTTCTTTCTTTCCTTCTTTCTTTCTTTCTTTCTTTCTTTCTTTCTTTCTTTCTTTCTTTCTTTCTTTCTTTCTCTCTCTCTTTCTTCTTTCTTTTTTTCTTTCTTTCTTTCCTTCCTTCTTTCTTTCTTTCTTTCTTTTTTTCTTTCTTCTCTCTCTGTCTCTCTTTCCTTTCTAGAACTGGGAATGTAACCCAGGGGCATTCTACCTCTGAGCTACACCCCCGGCCCTATTTTTTATTCTTTATATTGAAACAGGGTCTCACTAAGTTGTGGAGAGCCTCACTAAGTAGCTGAGTCTGGTGGCGAACCCGGATCCTCCGGTCTCAGCATCCCAAGTACTGGGATTACAAGTGTGCACCACCACGCCCGGCTCCTTTTCTTTCTTTCTCTCTCTCTCTCTCTGTTCCTTCCTTCCTTCCTTCCTTCCTTCCTTCCTTCCTTCCTTCCTTCCTTCCTTATTTTTGCCTTGAGTTTTTTTTTTTAATTATTGCTGCATTGAAATCATACATCATAATGAGGTTCAGAGTGATCAGGACAAACATGCACACTGTACTTGGGAAGCTCACCCCACCCCCTCTCCTTTCTCTGTATACAATATTGAGATTAACATTGATAATTTTGCATATGCACATTGTGTCAATTGAAGTATTTCCTTCATCAAGTCTCCCTCCCCCCTTCCCCTCCATCACTCCACTGAGTTTCTCCTTCTTTGTCTGGAGTCCCTTTTGTATCCCAATTTCTCCTTAGCTTCCACATATGAGGGAAAATATATGACCATTTATTTTTTGCGACTGACTGATCTCAATTAGCATAATATTCTCTAGTTCCACCCATTTTCCTGCAAATGACAAAATTTTGTTTTTCTTTATGGCTGAGTAGAATTCCATTGTATGTATATCCCATAATTTCATAATCCTTCACCTGTTGATGAAAACCTATGTTTGTTACACAATTTTGCTACTGTGGATTGTGCTGCTATAAGCTTAGATATGCATGTGTCACTATAATATTCTGGTTTCCATCCCTTTGGAAAGATACCCAGGAGTGGTATTGCTGGATCATGTGGTGGATCCATTCCCAGTTTTCTGACAAATCTCCACACTGATCCTCATAGTGGCTGCACTAGTTTGCAATCCCACCAACAGTGTCTAAGAGTTCCTATTTCCCCAAATCCTCACCAGCATTTATTATTTTTGTATTCTTGATGATTGTCATTCCAACTGGGGTTCGGTGGAATCTCAGTGTAGTTTTGATTTGTGTCTCTCTGATTGCTAATGATGTTGAACATTTTTTTCACGTATCTCTCGGCCATTTTTAATTCTTCTTTTGTGAAGTATCTGTCTAGTTCATTTGCCCACAGTGGGCTTCTGGCCTTACTCTTCTTACTCTGTAACTCACAAATGGCAAAGTTGTAAAAGTAATATTCATCATAGTCCATTTTTTTACAGTTGTCACAGAATACTGCTGATTGATTAGTTCATAAACAATAGAAGTATATTTGGCTCATGTTTCTGAAGCCTCTGGGCCCAAGAGCAAGACTCTGGAATCTGTCAAGGACCCTTGTGTGGCGTCATAACGCAGCAGAAGGGAAAGCAGAGAGGAAGGTAGAGAGGGGTCTGAGCGCATAACCAACACACTCTTACGGTAACTAATCCACTTCCATTCACAACACTCTGCTCATAAGGGCAGATCTCTCAAGACATAATAATCACCTCTGAAAGGCCCCACCTCTTAATTCTGTTACAATGGTAATTAGATGTCAACATGAGTTTGGAGGGTACATCCAAACCATAGCAATATTCTTAAGAAAATAAATGACTACACTGAGAGTCTGTCTAACTCCAGTTAGAACGGCAATCATCAAGAATACAAATAATAATAAGTGCTGGTGAGGATGTGGGGAAATAGGAACTCTTAGATACTGTTTGTGGGAGTATAGATTAGTACAATCACTATGGAAATCAATATGGAGGTTCCTCAAAAGACTAGGAATGGAATTACAATATGACTCAATTATACCACTTCTCAGCATCTTCCAAAAGAATTAGTCTCCTGAGCCGGGCATGGTGGCGTACGCTTATAATCCCAGTACTTGGGAGGCTGAGACCAGATGATCTGGGTTTGTGGCCAGCCTCAGCTACTTAGTGAGGCCCTCTTCAACTTAGTGAGACCCTGTTTCAAAATAAAAAATAAAAAATAGGGCTGGTGGTATAGCTCAGAAGTAGAATGCCCCTGGGTTCCATACCCAGTACTGCAAAAAAAAAAATTAAAAAAAAGAATTAAAGTCTCCTGACTTTAATTATTGTAAAGCCATTTGTTATATATATTTGTGTGTGTGTGGTACTGGGGATTGAACCCAAAGACATTCTACCTCTGAGCTACACCTCCAGTCCTTCTTTTTATTTTTTGTTTTGAAACAGGGTCTTGCTAGGTTGCTGATAATCTCAGTACTTGCTGAGGCTGACCTGGAGCCTGCAATCCTTCTGTCTCAGTCTCCCAAGTATTGGGATGCAGGTGTATACCACCAATGCCTGGTTTATTATTATAAAGACATTTGAGTAGTTTTATAGTGCTACATGCATAACCAAATTTATAGCAGCACAATTCACAGTAGCCAAATTATGGATCCAACAGAGGTATTCCTCAACAAATGAATGGATAAAGAAAATGTTGTATGTACACACAAAGGGATTTTATTTAGCCATAAAGAACAAAATTATGTCACTTGCAGGAAAATGGATGGAACTAGAGAATATTATGCTAAGTGAGATCTGCCAGTCTCAGAAGGTCAAGGGTCATATGTTTTCTCTCAAATGTGGAAGCTAGAGAGAAAATAGGAAACAAAAGTAAATTCAGATAAATGAGGAGAGAGACCAGTAGAATAGTGGAAGGCGATTGGAGCAAGGAGGTAGGGAGGGGGATGTCGAAGGAAGTAGTTCAAATAATGTTATGTCCATATATGAAGGTATTACTACCATTCTCACTAACATGTATAGGGAGGGAGGGGAGTGAGGTGGGATATGGAGGGAATCTCACCAAGTGTTGTGTGCATGTATGTTTGTATCATGTTGAACATTACTGTGATGTATAATTACAATGCACCAATAAAAGTATATTAAAAATAAATAAAATCAGATATATTTCTTTCTTAAACTTCTTAAACACTCCAAATCCCACCCTATTACTTACATAATGCACCAGGTACTTACTGAAATAGCAGTTAAAGATCTTTATAGTACAAACTTTTTAAAGATGCATCAATGCCCTGGACCCCACTTTTTGATTCCACCAACACTCATTGGATATTTATCTTGTGTCTATTCATTGCTAGTCATGGGCAAGGCATATGGGACAATATATATTGGAAACATATTTATTTATTACATATGTCATTTACATTAATTTAAATGTATATACATCATTATGACCTATTCATTGGACATCATATGTATTGGACATGGTGGAAGACTTTGAGAAGCTAATAACAGTGGAAAAGATCCCTATACAAACTCACAAATATGACTAGGTCTCAGATGACTAATTCCACATTAGAGGAAATACACTATTTCATGGGCATATTAGGAGAAATGGTCTCTGCTTCAGAAAATCAGAAAAGGTACCAGAGAAGAGAAGACATCTGAGTAGTGAAGCAGGGATTTGTCAAGAGGACTGAGGGAAAGAAGACATCCCAGTCACAGATAATAGTTCCCATAGGTAAGAAGGTCTGTAAGAATGCTCTGTGTTTAAGGAAATGAAGAAGTCTGATGTGTGAGTACAGGTTGTTGCAGTGAGGGTAAGTTACCAGAGAGGAGACTGGTAAGGTCTGCTGGGCTAGATTTGAAGAAACATTTGTGCAACACTAATGATTATGAACTTTCCCTACTTAAAGACCTTGGCAGTGCTCTATTACTCAGAGGATAGTGAAATGATAGCATTTGCATGTCAAACAGATAACCCTGGTGATCCTGTGTGGCAGGAGAGAGACTGGAAGTCCAGAGATCAGCATGAAGACAACTGGATTGGGCTTGGTTTAAGATAAATAAAAATGTGAGTTAAGGTAGTGTTGACGGCAAAAAAAAAAGATCACATGATGAATTCCACCAAGATTCTATTTATTTATTTATTTTGGTACTGGTGATTGAACCCAGGGGCATTCTACCTCTGAGATACATCCCCAGACCTATTTTTATCTTTTTTTAAATTTTGAAACAGGGTCTCACTAAGTTGCAGAGGGCCTCACAAGTTGCTGAGGCTGGCTGTGAACCTGCAATCCTCCTGTCTCAGCCTCCCAAGTACTGGGATTACAAGCGTGCGTCACCACGCCCAGCTCCACCAAGATTCTAAAGTTTGAGATAAATAAAGACTTGGTTAATTCAAGTATATCCAAAGTGAGAGAAAGGAAAGAAGATGGCATGAGGGAAGAATGAGATTGTGAGCAACATGAAAGAGAGGCACTATTCTGCACAGGTACACATGGACCTGAAGGCCCCCAATATTCAAGTTAATAAACGAGAATTTTTTAACAAGAACACAAGAAACAAAACAGTGGACCCCTCCTTCCAAGAAAGCAAATAAACAAAACCCAGAAAGCCATACTATATTTGGAGTACTCACTTCTAATGATAAATAAATGAGGATTACTGTGGCCTATTTCTAGACTCATCATGAAGGTAAAGGTGAAATTCTAAGAATATGCAGACAATGACAAAGCGAGAGGGAAGGCCAACATGTTCTAATTAAATGTAATATGGCATAGCTTTGGAGCTCATACCCGGCAGTACTTTCCCAAAATGTCTCATTTTAACCCCCAAACTGTATAATCTTACTTTGGTGTATCTTCTGTCACTCCCTTCTTCATTCCTGCACTCACCCATACTATCTGTGGTTTAGTTTCTTCAGTTTGCCAACTGCTTATTAAATACACAAATTGTTTTGTTCTTTCTGCTTGCAGTAAGATTTATAGAGCATTAACCCCTCTGCTACACCAAAGGATAGAGTGAGAAGTAAGACACTTTCTCTGCCAAATAAGAAAGCCAAGTTTATCCTGGAGAGCGAGGATATAGCTAGAATGGGTCCATTGTGTGAGCATAAACTTTCTTTGAAAACCTTATTTTTAATTAAAAATCAAGCAAAATTGTTATTATCATTGTAATATACATATTGGTTTCTACAAACAGATTTTTCCTTGAATATTTGGGTAAAACTAATGTTATATTTAGAAAGACTAAAATTCCTTAACACACTGCCATCTAATCCTGGGAGAATGCATATTATAGCTTGAGAATGATAGTTAGGCAAAAGAAGTGTTTTTTTGACAACAACACTTTATTTTCTAACATGAAGATTAAGAAAGTGAGGAAGAGAAGTGTGGCATCCCAAGCTCTCCTTTGTGTCTGATAGGAGTGGTGGTGGCATAGGCATCTTTGACTAGAGTCCAGATTCCCTGTATCCGAGTTCTGTTCTCCCTTTTGCAGACTACTGGGAAATGATGGAATTTTTTTCAAAAGAGACAATAATATGTAAGTAGTTAGAAAAAGAATCCCAAAGCATCAAATAATATACTTAGTGTTTTATTCCTTCTTATAAATACTGTGACAGCTTTATTAAACTTAAATGGATAGCTATTTTACCCCATTCCAAATGAGTATCAGCAGTCCCTTCAAATTGTCCCTGTGAAATCTACTAAATTGTGGCAATAAAATTCATTTTATTTCTTTTGAATGAAATGAAGCATTTCCTCCCTTGCTGACCACACTGAAATTCTTGGAGGAGTCTTATGTTATTTTTATGTGTAATTTTCCATTTATCTATCTATCTATCTATCTATCTACTATTGATCGATTATAGTTCGATAAAATGATATCAATAATAAATATTTTAATGACAATTATTGTGATTAAAAAGTGGTTTCTACACTAAGAATTTTACTTTAATGAATAGACTTTATTCTTAATGAAGTTTTTGTTTACAGAAAAATTGAACACAGGTAATTTTGCTTCTTTGTTTTTAATTAGGATGCCTTTTATTTCCTTTTCTTGTCTAATTACTTTGGCTAGAATTTCCAGTACTTTGTTGAATAGAAGTGGTGAGAGTGGGCCTCCTTGTCATATTTCGAACCTTAGAGGAAAAACTTCTACTTTTTCACTTGGATATAATATTAGCTATGAACTTGTCATATATGGTTTCACTTATGTTGAAGTGCATTTATTCTATGACTAATGATTGATTTTTCATGAAAAGATGTTGAATTTTACCAAAAGCATCCTCTGAATCTTTTGAGATGATAATCTAGCTCTTAACCTTTGCCTATTAATGTGGTACAACACATTTACTGATTTGCAACTCAGGGATAAATCCCTCTTGCTTATAGTATATGATCTGTTGACTGTACAGTTGAATTCAGTCTGATAGTATTTTTGCTGAGGATTTTAGTATCTGTATTCATCAGGGATATTGGCCTACAGTTTTCTTTTCTTGTGGCTTCTGTCTTTGGTATCAGAGTAATGTAGACTTTGTTAAATGAGTTTGGAAATGTTTCTTTCTATTCAATTCTTTTGAGAGAGTTCCATAAGGATTGGTTTTAATTCTTTTTCAAATGTTGAGTAGAATTCAGTAGTGAAGCCATCACCTGATCCTTGTTTCATATATTTCTTCCTAGCATTCTTGTGATTAACTTAATCCTACATGACTTTAAATTTTCAAAGGAAATTAAGATTTTTTTTTCAAATAGGGTCTCACTAAGTTGCTGAGGCTGGCCTCAAGTTTGTGATCCTCCTGTCTAAGCCTCCCAAGTAAAATAAAAACACATTAGTTAACAAAATTATCAAATGTTGTATTTTTACACTTTTCCCAGAAACTTTTTACAGTTTCCTATTGATTTATATACTTTTCAAACTACCTACACCATATTTGAACAATTTCATTGAAAGTATCATTTTCTTTCTTTTTTGCAATACTGGGAATTGAATCCAGGGGCATTCTACCTCTGAGCTACACCCCAGCCCTATTTTTTATTCTTTATTTTGAAACAGGATCTCACTTAGTTGTGAAGGGCCTCACTAAGTAGCTGAGGCTGGCCATGAACCTGTGATCCTCCTGTCTCAGCCTCCCAAGTACTGGGATTACAAGCATGCACCACCACACCTGCCTGAAAGTATCATTTTTATAGCTGTAACAAAGTTCAACTATATTGAATTTCAAAATAAATTCATTATGTTGTAAGATTACATTACACTATTTACTAAAGAATGAACATCTAAGATCTTAAATGTAATCAGGCATGCTGTGTCCCAACTTCACAATTTTGCATTCTGTAGAAACTGTCTTTACTACCACAGAGAAAAGCACATAGTTACAATCTTTAAAGTTAAGGTAAACTCTTAAAATTTCTAATTAATTGTACTTCTAAAAAATCATATATTGGCTGGGCAAGGTGGCACACACCTATAATTATAATTTAGGAGAGGGGGGCACAGGAGGATCACAGGTTCTAGGCCAGCACTTGTTAATTTAGCGAGAACCTGTTTCAAAAAAATAAATAAATAAAATAAAAAGGGCTGGGAATGTAGCTCAGTGGTAGAGCACTCCTGGGTTTAAGCCCCAGTACCACACCCAATGTCACATTTTGGAGTTTGAAAGGCATTTAGTATGAAATCTCTAAATTTTAGAATAAATGCTATAAAAATAATAAGATTAATAAAGAAGATTATTTTCTGGGTGTGGTGTTGCATATCTGTAATCCCAGTACTTGGAAAGCTGAGATAGAAGGATTACAGGTTCAAGGACAGTCTCAGCAATTTAGCAAGACCCTGTTTTAAAATAAAAGTAAAGCCGGGCGTGGTGGCACACGCTTGTAACCCTAGTATTTTGGGAGGCGGAGACCGGAGGATCTGGGTTCGCGGCCAGCCTCAGCTTGCTCTCTCTCTCTCTCTCTCTCTCCTTAGTGAAGCCCTCCGCAACTTCGTGAGACCCGGTTTCAAAATAAAGTATAAAAAATAGGGCCGGGGGTGTAGCGCGGAGGTAGAACGCCCTACGTTCAATCCCTGATACCGCAAAATAAATAAATAAATAAATAAATAAATAAATAAAATAAAAGTAAAATTGGGTTGGGGAGGTGGGTGGGTAGCTCAGGGTAGAATGCCCTTGGGTTCAATCCTCAGTACACCACACACACACACACAAAATAAAAACAAAAAGAAAGAAAAGAAAGAAAGAAGGAAAAGAAGACTATTTAACAAAAGAAGAAATGGTATTTGGTATGATTCCAAATCTGACAAAACATGGGCTTTCTTTTCTTTTCTATGTTTTGGAGGGGTGAGCTACTAGCCAAAATTAAAAATTTGTCACTTCCACCTACTCTATGTGGCCCGCATTCCTCCACTTCCTCCAGTGCCATGAGGCCTCCTTTCTTTTGTGAGTGCCTCAAGACTTCTCCTTCCTTGGCAAAAGGCAATCTCAGAGGGGTATGTATATACATAACAGTTGGGTGTCAATAAGAGCCTGTAACTTAGATGTTTTAAGGAAACTGAATGCAGAGGATTGTTCTCATTCTTGTCTGGTGGGTACTTATGTCCTTACCGCCAGCCATGCAGTTGTATAAAAAATAATTTATTAAAACCGTAAAATCTAAATCTAGATTTGCCATCACAGAAGCTCTCAACAGTTGAGAAACATAAAATAAATCATGGGGGAAGTTTTAGTTTTAGTTTACTGAAAACAAACAAAGCGCTATACATAGACTCTATGACCAAAAGACATAGCCTGTCTGATATTAATTCCTTTGTTTAAAAGAAAGAGCTAGCTGGGAGTGGTGGTGCATGCCTGTAGTCCCAGTACTTGGGAAGCTGAGACAGAAGGATCACAGGTTTGAGGTCATCCTCAGCCACTTAACTAGACCCTATTTCAAAATAAGAAATAGGTCGGGCGTGGTGGCGCACACTTGTAATCCCAGTACTTTGGGAGGCGGAGACCGGAGGATCCAGGTTCGCGGCCAGCCTCAGCTCTCTCTCTCTCTCTCTCTCCCCCTGTCTCTCTCTCTCTCTCTCTCTCTACTTAGTGAGGCCCTCCGTAACTTCGTGAGACCCGGTTTCAAAATAAAGTATAAAAAATAGGGCCGGGGGTGTAGCGCGGAGGTAGAATGCCCCTGAGTTCAACCCCCGGTACCGCAAAAAACAAAAAACAAAAAACAAAATAAGAAATAGAAAGGTATGGAGGTGCAGATCAGAGGTAGAATGACCTTGGGTTCAATCCCCAGCATGAGTGAATAAGTAAATAAATAGAAGAAGCTAAGCAAACAAAACAAAACAAAGCCCAAAAAAGCCCCCCAAAAAACTCTTGCCCTAGACCAAGCCTATGACTTCAGAAAATCCCCTTTCTTGGTTTGGAATTCATGTTTAATAGCTATGAGTATTTCCTATATTACTATAACTTTGTAAGTCTCATCTATTTAATGCTCACAGCAGCCTAATTATGTAGGTGCTATTCTTAGCTTAGAACACAGCTGGTGAGTTTCAGAGGGACATCTTAAATTCAGGTCTATGTACATTTAAAGCTCAGATTCTTAGCTACGACTGAACTGTTCCTGAGAAGTGGTGGATTTAGATGTAATGCACCCTCGTTGTTCTTCTGCAAGTGGCAATAGGACATTTTGTGGGGAGATAAGAGAGTTCTCTGTAGGATGTTTCCATCTTTTTCTGGTCTGGCACTTGGGGCTTTTTTTTCAGAGACCTGCTGAGTTTCCTTAGTTCTGTTTGTTAGTTCTGAACTTGTTTTGCAGTTGGTCAGTCACTGGAATGACAGACTTTAAGGAAACACTGATGCCTCCCTGATAAATACTAGGTTAACCAAACTTCCTTACCCTCTGTAGACACCTGCGTATGACTGACTGGCTACCTCTTCCTAGTGGTGATACTTTCTTGGACTTCAGCTCAGAATTTTTGCTTTCAATTTTTTTTTAAAACAGCATTGCGATTTTCTGTTTCTAAGCAAACAACAGACAAGGCACATACATGCATTACAAAAGCCATCCAAAGGCCTCTCGGAACATATGCATAATTTTTCTATCCAAGTTCTATATGCATTGTATGCTCATTAACTTGGTAATAAAAATGTAAAGACTAACCAGCCTGAGCTCATTTTGCCAAAAATATTTCCCATGAAATATCTAGAAATCAGACCGAATGTAGGGCATTACAACTTGAATAATACATTGAACAATGCATACATAGTTGACACTCTAGAAATTACAAGGTTTGGGAGAAATTGCTTTTTCCAGGTATTTTTTTTTGTGTGTGTGCGGTGCTGGGGATTGACCTAAGCATACACTGTACCATTAAGCTACATCCCCAGCCCCTGTAAACAACAGATTTAATTAAACAGATTTAATTTAAAGAGTTATGTATGATGAGATTGTCTATTTAGAAAGAACACAAAATTTATAAAACTAACTAGAAAATAATTTGCAAAGTTATGTTAGCTTATATATTATAGAATGCTCTTTAAACTATTGTCTTTAGATGAAATAAAATTTGATATTTATTTGAAAGTTCTGTTAGACACATCAAAAATGTTCTAAAATAATTTCTTCCTGCCCTTTTGGAAATTGTGTGTTAGAAGGAGATGGATGTCAGGAAGAAACTAAAACTTGAAAGATATGTAGTAGAATCAAGGAAAGGGGAGGAGGAAAGAGTGTTCAAGACAAATGTAATTATTCTAGAATCTGGTTGAAAAGGTAATGGAAATAAGATAGAAGAAGTCAAAAGAAAATGTATTGGCAGAACACGGAGCCCATCAAAAGGCAAGAGGAAACAAGAGAGAAAGAGAAATTGACAGAGAAAGAGGAGTCAGAGATGGAAAGGAGATGGAAAGGCACTAGAGAGAGTGAAGAGGGTGATTTAGTCGAAACTAGAAGTGAGACCCAGAGGCGGGAGAATGAGCTCAGAGACAATTAGTAAGAAGGAGAAAAAAGAAACTCAAGGAAGGAGAGGAGAGGGAGGAGGTGGAATGTGGGAACGGATTACCCTGGGCCCTCCCTAGCTTCTTTTTTAAAAATTTCCCCCTTCCACTTCCACACAGCTTCCTCACTTCCTCTTCCTTCTCTTCTTCATTTCTCTCCATTTCAAACCTGACACTACAAGGAAACAAACTGGGGAGACGCTAAGCATAGGGAAGAAGAGCTTCTGGGAGGAAGGCAGTCCTCGCTGGGTCTCATGACCACCACTGGGTTGGCAAGTGAGTTCCATGTAAATGCCACTGTTGATTGATGACAGCGACCCTCACACATGGGATTTCCTGAGCCCCACAGAATCTAAAGATCAAACTGGGAAGCTGTTCATGCCCTTGGCAAGGGGTAAGGGCATCAACTGGACAAGTATTTTCCAACCTTAGAACCAGAAATGACAGGCTGAAAACATTGTCTCCCAAGTCCTTGGTTGTCTCTTCTTTCTTCTTCCCCCACCCCCTTTTCTGGTTTGATAATGGTTTTCCCAGCTCCTAGCATCCCACCTCTGAATATGAATAAGTTAAAAGCTTATTTTTCAGAGATTTTGTCCCTGGAGATTTTCTTAACTCTGGTCATTGATCTCGCTCATTATTGGGCATTCACTGGGAGTCACAGACATGATAGAGGATAGGATTAAATGAAGAATAAGATGAAGGTCCTGCACTCACATAGCTGGTAGTCCATACTTCTCACATAACCTGGTGAGAAGTAGGCCAGTGACAGTCCTGCCTCAGGAGAGGAAGCCATGGTACTCTACCTGCAAACACAGTGAGGCATTCACCCCGCCTTTCAGGGAGGAAATGACAGAAAGGAAGTGATACAGAAATGCAATTTGGAAGATCACTAGAAGAGAAGGATAAGAGTGTTCTAGGCAAGGGATAGCATGGCTTACCGGGCAACAGAAAGTAGTTCAGCGTGATTGAGAAGAAGAGCCAGGGTGTGGTTAAACAATGTGTGGTATGGATCAGAACTGTGTTGGTAAACCTGTTCCCAAAAAGAAAACAGAGACTTCATTTATACTTTTTTGTCTTGGTGGTGTAAATATTTCCACCATGGTCAACTTCAAGCTCCCAATGGCTTATCAACTGACTTGCAAAATCCCTGCATAGTTAACAATTATTTCCCAAAGGCTTGGAGGAGCCAGGTCTAGTATATCAGAGGTAAGCAGTAGTCAAATCAAGATGGACCTTGAAGACCTGGACTTATCCCAGAAATTTTGACATATATGGAATCTCAACATACCACAGTTCATTCTTTCCATCAGGATGGTCATGCCACCAGCTCTGTTAGGGAATGCATTGGGCAACGGGGCCAAGGCCAAGGCCAGAGATTGCTTTGTAATTTGCCTTTCTGAGCTCAAACCTGGGCTATGCTTCTTGGAGCCCTATGAATTCAGATGCAACCCTTAAAGTTTTGGTCTTTTGTGTTTTTTCATTGAGAAAATATGGATGGCATTATGTATGTTTCTTTGGGGGGATACAATGAGAAGAGATAATATGTTTTGTTAAATTTAAAATATTTATTCATTCTTCCTCTAATCTCCTCAGCCCCATCTTTCTCTTTCTCTACCTACCCTCCAGGCCCACAATCCTCTTCTCTCTCTAATCCTGTGTGCTACAGAAACATTAAATTGGGGGGGAAGAATGTCTTCAATCTGGACATTGCTTAACCACCAACTTAAACTCCCCACTCTTTTGTTATATTGTGGATTTGATATTTCCTAATACTGAGGATATCAAAACATTTACTCCCTAATATATGAAGTATTATATATATTGCAAATGATCTCTGGATAATTATATATATAAATGAAATAAGTTGAAACAAATGAAAATTCAATTTTTAAAATTACCTGTGTAGCTTGCACAGAGAAGATGGGTTGGTTAGAATGATTAAACACTGATGCTTACTCTATCTGTCTCCTTTTTTTCTTAAAAGAAGGGCAGGTGACTATTGTGAAAAATAATACAATAGTGTTTTCTGACTTAGTGAATAAGAAAGTAGTCAGTAGATAAAGTACGTTATGAAACTGAATAAAATCCAACTATGTTTATCATTAGGTGATTTAAATGTTGGAAATTAAATTGTGTATTTTTCATGGCTGGTAACTCAGATATTTTTCCAAGGAATGTGTCATAATTAGTTTCCATTTGGGGGGATGTATGTTTTAGCACAGTAGTTTCTGCTTCTGTCACCAGGTGTAATTGGTTGGCTATAGTTGTAAAAATCCACTGGATGGTTGTGGAATGGTTGTTTCTGGAGATGGGAAGCCACCTGGGGCATACAAGCAGACTACTGGGCCGTATTTTGACAAGGCTACAGACTAGGGGTCCTTAAACTTTCTTCGTATGTGCCATGGATGCCTGTGGCAGTGTGGCGACTCTGCCGATTATCCATCTCAGAATGCTTGCAAATGTATAACATAACATACACTGGATTTCAAGAAAATCAATCATATTCAAATGTATTAATGAAAATATTACAAATTCATGAACTAGCCTTTCATCTGCTTGTTCTTTAATATGTGAACAGGTCCTCAAATAACTACTCTAATTTCTAAGTAGTGAAAAATGTAAATGATATTTTGAGCAATAGAGTGAGAAGATATCTGTGGTGACTATTTGTGACAGATGCAGAGTACTGCATATTTTGCTTCATTACTGCCTGTATCATCAGTAAGTATAGACTAAATTTTAGTTAGAGATCTGTGAAGCATTTTTTAAAAGTCTTTTTAAAAATATTCAAAGTTGAAAATCACAAGTTAAAAATCTTTTCTAGAGGAAAGTTTAGCCTTGGGTAGTGAGACCTTAGGGAGGTTACATAAGATAAGCTTTAGAGAGTTTTAACATATTTCCCAGATTCTATGATCTGTGATCCTAGAAGAACTTTACCAACAGTTCTCAGCCATGGTGATGTTGGTGTTGCCATTGATGATAAAATAGCAGTAGCACTTCCTGTGTGTCAAGCTCTGTGGCAAGAGATTAAAAATGATTGTTTTATTAATCCTCACAATAAGCCTTGGATAGACACTTCTCATGTTATCATTTTTTTCCAGTGGTAAATTGCATGACTGAAAGAATTGAAAAACTGACTCAAATCTTAACATTTCTAGAAATTAAGTTAGAAAACCCAATGTGCTTGACTCCAAAGTCTGTGTTCAAGTTATTATACCAGCATGTCCCATATCTCAGTCATTCTCTTCCCAGTTCCATACCACACATTCTCTGGGAAACTTCCTTTCCTGAGTTGATATTGGGATTGTCCCTGTGAAGGACAGAACCTAACAGTATATGAACTGATGCCCAGGAATGTTCCAAAGACATCGAGTCAATTAGGGTCAAATGCAGAAGAAAAGATTCAAGCATCTCAGGTACCAGTAGGTATTTCAACCTGTGGTGTGCTTTCGGGGTTTTACATAAAGCTTGGGGTTAAACTTTCCAGCTGGTGGGTTTTCCTATCTAAATTTTGAAGGCTTTTAAATTAGGTAAGTTTCAGAAGGTCTTTGTTCATGTGTGGTCATTAGTAAGACTTTTAACCTTTTTCTCCATAATGATGTCTTAAATATTAGAAGGCAGAGCAGTTTAACAGTGTTTTAAAAGAGAGCAGAAAAAAATGCAATCAAATGTACAATTCTTAGATACATCTCAGAGATACTGATTCAGCAGGCCTGGGTGGGGTTGAAGAGTTTGCACTTTTTTTTCTTTCTTTTGGTACTGGGGATTAAACCCAGAGGCATTCTACCTCTGAGCTACACCCCCAGCACCATTTTTATTTTTTTTATTTTGAAACAGGGTCTCACTAACTTGCTGAGGTTGTCCTAGAATCTGCGATCCTCCTGTTTCAGCCTACCAAGAATTGGGATTACAGGTGTACACCACCAACAAAATCATGTTTTGGAAGAGTGATATAATTCACTTTAATTTTAACCTTTTGTTCCAATTCTAATTCTCTTTGTACTTTGAAAAATAAATATACCTCTTTTGTATCTTCAATTTCTTTACTTCTCATGACTCTTGTATACACAATGCATCTCGGGTGATTTTGATGTAGATAGACCCTAGATCACATTTTGAAAAGTGCTATTTGAATGAATTAAAAGTACAGGTTTGGAGACAAAAGTGTCTAAGTTCAGTTCTTTCATCTGTAATTCCTTACACGCCTGGGGCAAATTGCCTAACCTCCTCTTGAGTCTCAGTTTCCTCATCTGTAAAAATAGTAATGATGACGATGATCATAATACTAATAACAATAACAATACCTATTTCAGGAGCTTTTTGATAATTAAATAGGACTTTATTTGCAAAATGCCCAAGTACTTCATATCACATTTATCATTATTAATTTTAAAAGCTTTGGGTTCCATTTTTAAACTATTGGAATGCTGTTTATGAAGAGTTGTCTGTTATATCTTCAACAAATACAGCTTGTAGTTAGTTATCTGTTGGCTCCACTGGTCTTGGGAAACTAGCCATGCTACCAACCTTTGTCTTCATGCAATTTCATTTTTAACTGGAGCATACAGTCTATAATACTTAGTGTTAAGTCATTTCTATATAACAGACATATGGACCAACAGTTAAGATTCTCTATTCTACTACTGCTAAGATGAAAATGTGTACATTTATTTATTATATTTATTCATGATTTCTCATCATGTATGTATGTGGTCATTCATAAGCCTTGACCCAGTATATTGGGCCATCCTCCCATGCTACTTTAGATAGTAAAGGAACAGACATGTTATATTATAATAACTTACATGTTTGTCTTCCTATAATGGTAAAACATGTATTCACTGGTTAATTTGTGTTGGTATATCCAGTGTTTAGAACACTACCTAGCATGTAGCACTTGCTCAGTGAATGTCTATTAAACTGATTAATGAGCTTTGTGAATGAGTTACTAAAAACAATATGCTATCATTGCAATTCTTACATCCTTTTAAAAGAATAATTTTCTATCATTCAAGTTAGTAAACCATATAAATATATTCATTTTATCGTCCCTTTAAAATGTCAGATATTGGCTTCCATTCAAAAGGAATATTTATTCATTTATCCTATTTAAATATAATGTGGTGCTCCTCGATCAACCTTTCCCCATTCTTCTCCCCACTTTCTGGTTTCTGGTAACCACCATTCTACTCTCAACTTCCATGAGATCAACTTTTTTGGATTTCACATATGAGTGAGATTACGAAGTTCTTGTGTTTTTGTGCCTGGCTTATTTCACTTAATATAATAATCTTTAGTATCATCCACAATGCAAATGGCAGCATTTCATCTTTTTTATGGCTGAGTAGCATTCCATTGTGTATATACACCACAATTTCCTTACCCACTCATCAGTTAATGGACACGTAGGTTGCTTCCACTTCTTGGATCTTGAGAATAGTGCTACAATAAAGGAAATCCCATTGTCTAATATTAGGACTTCTACTTGAGCATTCTTTCATGTGAGTCCTGTACCTAGATCACTGAGATGCTCATGTATTGGCTCTAGTAAGCACTGTTGATTCTCTCCTTAACATAGTCCTGTCCCTCTAGAGAAGCTGACCTTACCCATAGCTCCAGTTTGGGCCTTATTAATAAGAAGGAAATCTTATTTCTCTTGCCAGTAATTGGTTCAGGAATGATTTAAACTGGATACAAAACAATTGGATATTTGCTATGGACTTCTGGAAAAGGGTCCTCTCTCTTACAATGATGCCTGAAGAAGAGATGGTGTTTTTTTTTCCTATGGCTTGACACCTGGAATTGCTGTAGCCAGTTGTCCCCTGTCTGAGGACGATGCATACCCTGCTACTGAGTCACCAAGTCCTTAGGCTTGCTCCACCTCTGGACTTCCTGTTATGTGAAACAATAAATCCCTTGCTGATTGCGATCTTGTAATTGAGACAGACTCCTTTCAAGTAGGACATTTTGCAACTCATTTTAACGTACATAGTGGTTCCCAATAAAGGGTATCAAGTTCCTGAGGTGAGAAGGGATCCCTGGGGTTTTTCAAGTTGGCAAGGAGTCCGTGTGCACATTAGGTAAACTGCATAAATGGAGATACAACTTTTGACTTGGGTCAAAATTATTTGATAATTTTAAAATAGGATTCTCTGAGAACATGAAGAAATAATGAAGCGGCTGATATTCAGTCATGGGAAATAAAATTTTTGTTTCAGAAAAGGATATTAACGAGTAGTCTAGACTTCTGTAGCTTTAAAAAAAAAAAGATGAAATGCTGTCACTTGCAACATCATGGATGAAACCAAAGATCATTATGTTAAGTGAAGCAGACCAGGCACAGGAGAGCTCAGGAAAATATTTAATCTCACCAAATTTAGATACCTGTTTGTAAAAAGAGAAAAATCCCTCATTGACTTACCTCCCTAGCGGTGCTGTGGGGATGAAATGAGATATGGCAAATAAAAGGACTTTGTAAATAAAAAGGCAAATTCCACACGGAAGAGGTAATTTAATAATTTATTCATTTACTGTGCTTCCCCACTCCCATGCTGGTTCTTTGCCAGAGCTTTCCAGGTATAACTTGAGGAACTTTCCCCTTGTCTAAGTTGCCCAGTTTTCCCATTTACTTTCAATGTCCATAGTACTTCAGCATGAAAATGTCACTTTCTCAAATCTAGCACCCCTAATTTATGCTACATATCGTATTCACCCAGAGGATTAGCTGATGATCTCCTTCTCACCTACAAATTAAAGGCTCAGTAAAATGACCCCATTCCCAGATCATAGACTTTTAATTTATAGGTTTTATATCTGGGGTTGGTACTTAAATATCATAAGGGAAAGATATACGTGTATTTTCTAAGAAAATTCTGGCAGGTCTAGGAAAAAGTAAATAAATAATAAAGGCGAAACTGATTTGTTCTTTTTTAAAAAATCACTTAATACTTAAATAACTAAAAATAATACTGGAAAAAAAACAATACTAAATAGCCACAGGCCAGGGAGTTGAGCCATCTCAACTCTGTGTATGTTAAGTGTGTGAACCTTACCAGATGCGTGCCAGAGGAAGGGGAGAGAGACTACAGTTCATTGGAAGTAAAATTAGGACAATTTTAGTAAAATTATGTGATACTTCCTATAAGATTACATTTATGTTAAGAGTGTATAAATGAATCAGCCAGGTTCTGAGGGCCAAGGCAAAAACATATATGAATATATGTACATATGTATATACATACCTACATATATGCATTGATACTTACATAATGCATATATATACATACCTTGCAGACTAATCTTAATATAAAAATATAGAATATAAGCTATTGCTAAATAAACTACCTTACATGTTTCTTATAAGCCTGAGGCTTAGATATAGATTATTGGTATTTTCAATATGAATAAAGAAACTGAAGCTCAGAAAGTTTAACTGATTTGTCTAAGGTTTCAGAGTAGATCAGGTTTGAGTTGGGATTTCAACTTATATTTCTGGGCTCAGAGACTGGGACTATTTCATTATTAATCAGAATCACAGAGTCTCAATGTTCCCAGAGAATTTAAAGTAGTCTAGTCTAACTCATCTTTAATTCAAGAACTAATCCTGTGTTGGATTAGTTGGTCAACACATCGCACTCTAAATAAAATAAAGAGAAATTAGAAAAAAATACAGCCAATGGGATTTGTCAAAAGATGTTCACACTGCTAAAGATACAAGAATCATCCTACTATCTTGCTTTTATTTGCTCTAGTTCATAAAGATCAAGTTTCATACCTGCTAATAAAATAAAATTTAAAATAGCAACAAGACAAAATAAAATTTTATTTTATTTTTTGTGGCACTTGGGATTGCCTTGAAATGACTCTCTAAGTGACCTTGGGGACATCCGCTGCATCATCTGTGAAATAAGGGCATTAGAAGAGATGACCCTTGAGCCCTTCCCTAAGAGGCTCTGCACTACTCCCAGGAGCTGGGTGCAGGCAACAGTGTGGCAAGAAGGGGACAGAATGGTGGTCTCTAGAGGTTTCTTGTGCCTTTATGATTTTGTCCTAAAAAACTGCAAGGGTTGGACCGAAGCCTCCATGTTTACTCGTTCCTCTCAGTGACGTTACTTCTGCTACTCTGGGACATTTCAAATGCTGACTTGATGTGGCGCAGCTAAAACTAGTGTGAGAGACCTAGGTTAGCCTTCGAGGAAAATCTGTTTTTCTCTGATCAATTTTCAATCCCATTAAGTGGATCTTTCCTTTCCTCATCCCTGTACAGAACCATCAGGGATCTTACCGCACTGTTGCTCCAGTCCTCCCCTCCTCTCCTTCCATGAATTATATAATGCCACTCGAACCTACTAGGCCATAGGCTTTGGATTACTGAATGGGACTGCTTCCTGAACTGAATAGATTATTGTTCTAGTAGCTAGGTAAGCGTGGACTAAGAGGTGATAGGTAAGGGTGAACAGGGTAATAACATCTTAGTCCCAAGCAATCACACAGAACCAAATTTATATGTTCTTCAACATAAAGATGGAGAAACTCTGTGGGTATGTTTTCCATATTCCTTGCCTAGCTTAAATGCATTTGAGGGAAATTTAATATACAACACTTTCATGGTTGAGTCAGGAAAACAGGGTCTGGTCATGGTCTGCCTAATTATACTAAACTCAGGGAGAGTTAACCTATTTAGTTTACTAGTTAAGAATATAAGTTTTAAAGTTGTACATACCTGAGTTCAAATCTTCCATTTATTATCTATGTAAACTTAATAAGTACTTAATCTCCCCAAGCCTCAATTCACTTATCTGTAAAATGAAAGTAATAGTATTTTTCCTGCAGTATTACTGTGAGATAATGTATATAAATCACTTGGCAAGCTCCTGGACATAGTAAATTGTATTATCAGTGTTATCATGAGGTTGTTAGCCTAAGGGGAGCTTAGCACTGAATTTCAGAGGAATGGTTTTTCATGGAGAAGGCGGAGCATTGTAGTGGGAAGTGGAGGGAACATTATTTGAGCATCCAACCAAGTATACAGGACCAGAAAATTCTATGAATTAGGCTCCATCGAATGCTCTGGAGCTTGATTCTAGTCCATGGGGATATGGGGAGAAAATAATACAAGGCCCCTGGCTTAAAGGGGCTGGGGTTCTACTCAGGCAAATTAGACAGTGGTCCAAGCAGAGGTTAAGTTAGCTGCACTGGCCCCAGTGGGTAAAGCAGACTATAGGAATAGTGGCTAATGGGGTGTCCCAAAGCACTAGGCTGAGATAGATGTAAATCTGGAGAAAGAACATAGCAACCCAAGTACAGGCTGGGATCTGATGAAACTCTTTGAAGACTCTTTGAAACTTCAGAGTGCTAAACTTCATGTAAACTAGCATTTGTGTTTGCAGAGGGGATGATTGCTGAGTGTTGATCCAGGAGAAGCAGCGTTGGCAGTGTCGACCTGTGATGTCATCCAGACACCTGCATGGAGCATCTGCTGAGAAGAGGATCCACACAGGCACAGAGCAGTCAGGGGAGTGAGTAAGTTCCCAGGGCACCGAGGGCTGGCGTGTCGCATGATACTCTTATCTAAAGTCATTTGGCCTCGTTTCTTTCCTGCTTCCTTAAAGAGAGTGTTGACATTGACCCTAAAAAGTTGACTTTGGCACTGACAAGGGTGTGTCCGGCTTTTCATACATTGTGAAAGGAATTTTAATTTTCACCAAGTACAACAAGTGAAAAGGAATTTTCACTTGGCCTTGTCTTAGCTATGGGACCTCTTGCAAATCACTTGAACTCTTTGTGCTATAGTTTTTTCATAGGAAAAAGAAAAAGAAAAATGTATCCGTATATTTCAGGGTTCTTGTTTTGATCAAATGAGGTACCACACATGAAAGCACTTTGTAATTCATAGGTAAATGGTTAATATGTCTGTAAAGTTCTGAGATACCATGTGTCTTGCTTGACTACAGGGTCAATTTATTTCCTAGTTCTTGGAATATGTTGGGTGGTATTAGCTGTTTGCCTACCTAAGATCTATTAAAAACTACATCCTTGTCTTTCCCTGTCCATTCCCTCTGACCTGTGCTCTCAGTTTCATGAGGATTAGCTGAGGAACTTGTTAAAATGCAGTCTTTTTATACTCCTTCCCCAAGAGATTCTGATTTAGAAAGTCTAAGTCAGGATCCAGGATTCTAATACTGGTGGATCATGGACCTCAGCTACTGAAATGTGAGCTGAAATTTGTTCCTAGTGAATATTTTTCCTTCCTTCCTTCCTTCCTTCCTTCCTTCCTTCCTTCCTTCCTTCCTTCTTTCCTTACTTCCTCTCTCCTTCTCTTTCTCCCTTTCTTTGGATTGAACCCAGGGCATTTCACATGCTAGGCAAGTGCTCTACCATTGAGCTACATTCCCATCCCTTTTTATTTTATTTTGAAGCAGGGTCTTGCTAAGTTGTCCAGGCTGGCTTCAAACTTGTGATCCTCTTGCCTCAGCCTCCTGAGTAGCTGAGATTACAGGTGTGTGCTCAGCTTGTTTTATTATTTAATGCTTGGCTGCACACACTGTAGCACAAGAATTCAAAGCTGGGAGTTTGGAAACCTGGAATTTATTCCTGGCTTGGATACCAACATAGTACAAATGCAAAGTAGGAGTTCAATAAATATTTATTTTGATGAATGGGTGAAATAACTATCCTGTGACCTTGGGTAAGTATCTCTTTCCCTTAGCCTCTTCCTAGTAAAATGAAGATATTAAGCTAGATAACTTCTAATATCCTTTCTAGCTTGAGTCTTTGGCTTTTCTAATTTTGAGGCTTACGATGAAACAATCACTTCTAGAAAGTTGTTTAAGCTATGTAATGCAGCCAAAAGGCTGCATTTTTTCTTTCCAGCAAATAAAAGATTCTCAGTAATAGAATTGAATTGCCAAACTGGCTTTGTGTTGATCTGAATTAATAGAATTTGTTAATGTGGATAATGAGAAAACATGGGTTAATTTCTTTTTTTTTTTTTTGCGGTACCGGGGATTGAACCCAGGGGCGTTCTACCTCCGTGCTACACCCCCGGCCCTATTTTTTATACTTTTATTTTGAAACCAGGTCTCACGAAGTTGCAGAGGGCCTCACTAAGTAGAGAAAGAGAGAGAGAGAGACAGGGAGAGAGAGAGAGAGCAAGAGAGCTGAGGCTGGCCGCGAACCCGGATCCTCCGGTCTCCGCCTCCCAAAGTACTGGTATTACAAGCGTGCGCCACCACGCCCGGCTGGGTTAATTTCTTATAAGATATGATACGTAATTTTTAGAATTTTAGAGATAACTCTAAAAATTTTCCATGCCTTTCTCTTTCATCTTTTGTTCTACCTTCATAGTTCTTTCCTCTTTCCTAGTGTGTGTGTGTGTGTGTGTGTGTGTGTGTGTGTGTGTGTGTGTTTTAACAAATGATAGAAATCTTCAGTGTCTCTCTTTTGAGGACAAAGGCTTTCTTTTAAGAAACAGAGACGACATTCAGACAGTCTCATTATCTGTACATTTCCACTCTGTCCTCTTCTGCTGATACTTCTCTCTTAAACAATGTCAGAATTCCTCAGCCTGTGATTGTCCATCATGTTTTAGTTCCATCCACTTCCTCTGTTTGGAATGATCCATTTGACTCCATTTCTACTTCTCAAAGATTAACAGTTGTATTTAAATGTGACTGCCGCTTTGTGATCTTCTTTGGCTGTCTTGCCTGAGTTCAATTTCCCCCTTCAAACTCCCACAGTACTTTTAAGACAGTAAGATTCTACAAGGTAAAGGTCGTTTTAGGCAAACAAAATAGCAAGGACTAAAATATAAACTCAAAATAATTGTGTTAATAAATGGAAATAATTACTACACATAAGTAATTAACACCAATAAGTTATATACTGACTATGCTTATATATAATAAAAAGAATAATAGAATGAGACTCAATGTACCCACCAAAGAGGAGGAAGAGTCTTGGGGTAAGGAAAGACAGTGAATTTGGCTTTGGATGGGTGGTTAATAATGACTGGCAGAAAGTTAGAGGTTTGGGTCAAGAGAGAGGTGAAGAAGGGAGACAAGAATTTGGGATTAACCACATGTAGCTGAAACAATGGAATAGAAATTAAATTGCCAGACATACCAGATTTTATTTTATTTTTGTACTAGAGATTAAACCCAGGGGCATTCTACCTCCAATCTACACCTTCAACCCATTTAATTTTTTTTTTAATTTTGAAGCAGGGTCTGCTAAATTGCTGAGGATCTTGCTTAGTTGCTGAGGCTAGACTTAAACCTGTGATCCTCTTGTTTCAGCCTCCCAAGTACTGGGATTACAGGTGTGTGCCGCCGTGCCAAGTGCAGGCACACCAGATTTTAGAAGTAAGCAATGAAGGAAAGGAAAACAAGTATATAAGACTGAGAAAGAACGTAATGTTCCACCGTAGCAGAACAGAATGTTTCATATGATAGTTGTAGAGAGGAAAGTGCAGAAATTATGGAAAATTCTAATATGAAATTAAAGAAAGTAAAACAACATATTAATTAGTTGTGCTCATTATCTTCAGCACAAGTGTGGAATAGAAGCCAGCATATTTGTTGTATGATAAATGAAGGAATGGAAGGTATGAAGGCAAAAGCCATAAGTAGACACTGCCCTTTAGGGGAAGTTGGTGAGATGAAAGACCGGACAGAGCTCAGTTGATAGGTTTTGAGGAAGACAAAGTGTGTTTGTGGATTTAATGAAAGCACCTTGCTGTGTTGGAAATACTATAAGGGAATTGGACAAGGCAATCCTTCAAGTCGTGGGAGATGAAGTACGGAGAAATGGAAGGCTAGCCTTAGAGACTTGTCTTCATTCTTCTCCTGGGACAAAATGGAAAAGGAAAGTTTATTGAAGTTATGAACATTTTTTTAATAAAGTAAAGAACATGGTGTGAAATTAACATGAAATTTAAGAGGTCAATGCCAATTTTCATTTAACAGACATTCATTGCAAATCTGATTTTTGTCAGGCAGTCTGCTCTGACTGGGCACACAGAAGTACATAAGTACACATACAGAAACGAGGCACTGAGAAGTCGAAGAGATGGTCTCAGACATTGATACAGTTAGTGGCAGAATAGGAACTCAAAATTAGGTGTTCCTGAATCCAGAGCCCAATTTCTTTCTTTCTTTTCTTTTTTTTTTTTTTTTTGGTGGT